>JAHLJT010009419.1:179026956-179300519 GCA_031308135.1 Acheta domesticus | reverse complement strand
GGCCATTAATTAGGTCGCGTCGCGACGCCGGCGGCGGCGGCGGCGGCGGCGGCGAGGCGGCGCGGCGGCGGCGGCGGCGCGGCGGCGCGGCGGCGGCGGCGGCGACGGTGCGGTGGCGGCGGCGGTGGTGGCGACGCCAGTAGGGCGCGGTGGCTGCGACGGCGTCTTCCGGGCGGACGGGTGGGCGAGGCGGGGGGCGGGCGGGGTGGGGCGGGCGGGGCGGGCAGCGCCCATTCTGCAGCCAATGTAGCGTCTTCCGCAGCTGAATGAAACCGCCGAAGTGGCACGATAATGTTTGCATGCCGCCTGGCGTCGGGCGTGAGGCGTCCGTCAATGTCGGCCAGCGGGTAACGGGGCTGCCGTGTTCAGGGGAGACGTCGCCTGACGCGGTGCCTCTCCTCGCACTTTGCGCATTGTATCTTCTTCGCCCGCGGCGGCGGAGGAGGGGGAGGAGGCGGAGGCGGACATCCCAGCTGGTCCCTAGTGGCGCCCAGCCCTCCCGCCGCGCCGCGCCGCGCGTAGGTCGCTGCCGCGGCCGACCTCGCCGTCTCGCGGGGGAGATCCCCAGGCAGGTCAATGCTCGTTCCAAGTCGGCATCTCCGCACCTCCATAAGCGCGACTTCCGGAGGAGGAATATTTCATAAGACAATACTCGCGCGCAGACAATGAACTGAAATCAGCGACCTTCTGCACACTTCTTCCCTTACTGTACGATGATCCATTGCTTAAATATATTTTACCCCCTACTCTTAAATACATTTTTTCTACTCTCATTGTATAATGCTGTCATTGGATGGCTGCAAACAGTTACATAATGATAGTCATTGCGATACAGATTTCATTATGATACAGTTCCTTGACCAATCTCAGAGAAGTTTACAAACCAAGTATTGACACTTAATGAATCATTGAGAATCGTTCTAGTCAATGTTCATTCGATTGTGAACATTAAAATTACATTTGATATTATTATTTTTGTCATTTTTCATGTCTTTCATTAGTTGTAATTTTTCGTGGAATATTATTTAAAATAAATTGGATTTTAATTTCACTTTATCCTATTTGACTAGCTCAGTACTCCATCGCAGGCGGACTGGTAGCCACAGCCACCTGCGGTAGCATGCAAGGGTAGGGTTAGAGAGCTGCCCGCTAAGTGGCCTTGGCTGAATCCTTCATGTCAGCTGCCACGAAATGATTCAATGTAAAAGTTTAACTTATAATAGTCGTAGAAAAAGTACCATATGAAACTCGATGTAATGGATATTAATACAGGTGAACTCGTGTGATACTCGCTCGTTTTCTTTCGTATTGTAATATCACGCTCGTGTATTAATACCATCATTACGATCGTCTCATAATGTACTATAAATCCTTTTTATTCAGACTCCGCAGGAACCAACTAATTATTTGCTGAAATTTTTGTAAAATGGCTTTTCATAATTATTCACTTTTATTACTTCATAAACAAACGTGTTACAGTATTCGAGATGAAGTAAATATTAATTATCTTAAATCTGGTAATCTAATTGGTATTTGTCCCTGGGAAGAGGAAAAATAGAGCCTTGTCCATAACCAGATATGTATAAAACATTAACGTCCGAAGTCTTATATTCTCCACGTGTCTCGAACTATTGTTTTGCCCCACATATTGGTATTTTCTCGAGGATCGCATAATTAGACCAAGTCATGGTTCAAAGGATCTCGTGCAAGTCACTTCCGTGGGAGTTAGTCCACGAAAAAGTTCTGTATGCAGTCTGACCTATCGATATCTAGTCGTTTCCATAATTAATTTGATGTCTTACCATTCATTTTAATATTGTGATAACGCAAGGTGTGAATCTAATTACTAAGTACAAAACATTATTGTATAATTATAATAATTTTTATGTATTTTTTGTAAAATCAAATCTGTAAGAAAACATTATAGGTTCTTATCTATCATTTAAAATTGTAAAGTTACCCTCTGCTCCTCTCAAATGGACTGTCATTGCATCGAAGTTGTCATCGCTTGGAAATATGCAGTTTTTTCGTCATTCTGGGAAATTAATTTTCGAGTCTAATTTCACTATAATAATTCAGAGAAAATTGATTACCATCTTGTTATATATAGCAACAGGTTTTTTTTAGGTATTTCACTGTGAAAAGATGAGTAAACTATAAGTTAAAGATGTTTCTGATAATTGTCATAACACGTAGATCCACTGCTTTAAACATTTATTTACTTTATTGGCGAGTGTTTTTTATTTAAATTATGTATTTCTGTTTGCGTACACTTGTAGACAAAACAACTCTCATAAATCGACGTTATTAATTAACGAATGGCTTACAACGTGAAAAAATTGTGAGCATAATCGGTTAGGAAATTTACTTTTAAGAGAGATAGCGCCACGAAAGTTTAGTCACTGAAATAATATTCGAAAAATCAAATTTTGACTCCTTGTAATACTTTCCACTTCTCATTATGCAAAGGCAATTTAATTAGTTGAGGATAGTAGCATTTTCCTACAGTATTGTCTAGGTTAACTTGTATTTGCAAGCTTTAAATTTTGATCGACGTTACGTTAGCCCGACTTCAAATCCGCTATAGCAACACTGCTATATTGTCTGGTTATAAGTGCGCGATAAAAAGAACAGAGCCCTCCAAGGAACGTACTTTACGAATTGAATCGAAAGTTCTTTTGAAATTGAATCAGAAAAATGACTAATGACTAAACATAATCTTCTTTGTGAAGAAAACGAAGATTAAAAATCTAGTGTTAGAGTAATTACTCATAAAGTCTAAAACCTACGACAAACCTTAGAAGCTTGTGTCGTGGCTGGAATAAAGCTTTTATAAGAAAGTACGGAGGATGCTATTTGATATATAGAGTTTATGCTATCAGCCATACCATGAGGGCGAACTTTAGTAGAACATTTATTTATGGTAGATCTCGTCAATGATTGTCTCTTTATTTTTGAAGATAGTAATAAAAACTTGAATAAAGTGTTCCAATCCGATATAATACACATTTTTAAAATCTTAACCGGAATCATTATCTTAAAAAGTCATTCATTCATTAATTTCAACATGCACACGTACCGTTTTAACTGCTATGCAATTTGTTTTTGTTTAGAATCGCTGTCTCATTACTGCAATCAAGTTCAATAAGTGTTTATCATACGAAACTAATTAAAAATTAACCATCAAAATTGTTCATGGTGTTCAGCAATTACTTAGTACATAGTTTGACGACGTTCCGGAACTTTTTTCTCTTCAGGGCTATGGAACAGATAAATACACTTACTACAGTTTTATCACACTTACATGTTACAAATATTAGAAGAAAATACAAATATGCAAGTTATGCATTTTTTCTACCTAATATTTGTAACATGTGTACGTAGTAAACCTATATTTATTGGATGTCTGTTTGAGGGAGGAACAAACATTGCAAATTAATATACTAATTATTTTTCCAAGGCCCTTGAACTATTCCCATAATTAAAATTGTGTCGTGAATTCAAGAAATAATAAAATTAACTTGCCTTTCAGTCACTTGCACGTGTTTTTTTTTAGAATAATATCTTGTTTTTACAAGCGATGTCAACCACATGCCAACATTCTTAAGATTCACATGTCTCTAATAATGATGCAAACAAAAAATGAACACCGTTGTAAGGAATTTCTTCAAACAATAGACTTCTAAGTATCTTTTTACTCTCCGTTGTATAATGCTGTCATTGGATGGCTGCAACCATTTGTATAATGATGGTCATTTCGATACAGTTTTCACTAAGATGCAGGTTCTTGATCAATCACAGGGACGCTTACAAACCAAGTTTTGGCACTTTATTAATCATTGAGAATCGCTGCAGTAAATGTTTCGTTCGGGTGTGATTATTAAAATTGTATTTATTATTATATTAGGCTTCGCAGTTTTTAAAAATTTTTTTTATTAGTGGTAATTTTTAAGTGAAATATTATTTCGTATGACGTTTCCAGAAATGAGAGAAAATGCGAAAATGGTGACGTCGGAATATTATTGCCGCAACTATTGTAGTCCCTCGCGGGCGCTCTGGTAAAACAAAGCCACCTGCGGGTGTAAGGTAGAGAGGTGTCTGCTAGGTGGCCTGGCTGAATTTTGCATGTCAACTGCCACGAAACGATTCGGTGGAGAAGTTTAACTTACAAAAGTTACCGTAAGTCGTAGAAAAAGTACCGTATGAATCTTGATGTAAAGGGTATTAATACCCATCATTACATCATCGTTTCATAATGTACTATTAAACAAACTTTTAACATTACTACAAACAATGAAACACAATATTTATCAAAAATATTACTATTGTTAATCTTCAAACCCTCATTTAGCATCGTGAGTCATTTCGTATATGACAGAGGTTAGGTTGTTTCGACGCCAATACTATCAAACCAACTGTGTATCTGTATTTTCGAACCAAAGAGCGTCTATAAAAAGAGAACAAGAGTTTTTTGTTATTAAATGTTGTTAACAACACTCATTCCTATCTTGTATTCATAATTTACCCACAGTATATGTATTCATAGAAATACGCAAATAGCAAGAGGCGTCTGTCTTTAAGGCTATACGAGATAACAGGGGATTGCCTAGTAATTCATATTTTTAATGCTAACATTTTAGAACACTTTTAAAACATCACGTAGACATGTGCAAAACATCTGAAAATATTTGGTGTATACATAATAAAACACTCATATCAAGTTTATCATAAAATACAAATGCATTACTCTCAAAGAGGAAGGATAAAATCCTCACTTACTGTGCAGAACATAAACGAGTGACCATCTCAACATTTGTTTTATTAATCAAAGAAACTGCACGAAAAACCTTATTGAGATGGGGGTCCTACACTAGATATTACAGTAATATTTTAAAGTAATAAATATAATTTTAATATGATGATAAAAGCCATTGAATATCTAAAAGGCTGGGCCTCCTGTCAGAACAAGGGTGGTTTTTCTTATCTCTGTGAACCAGTCCTTAAGAGATTTTTTAATATGATAATAAATTAAAATGAAGTAACCATAATATAAATAAAATAGCGTAATCAAGATTTACATGGTATTTATTAGCTGAGATAGAATTTTTCTTAACATCCAAAATTATTGCACCGCCTAAAGTATAAAAAATATACATTAATCAATATATAACGTAAACAAGAAAACCTTTGAATCAGTTTATTGCAAATTCGCTTTGAAATAACATTCATAAACAATTTGGTTAACGCCTTGCTTTCTGTATCTTTAGAAAACCTAAAGAAGGATACGTTTGGCGAATTCTTTTGATTGTTGCTAGAATTGGGGTGCTATGGCATTGGGGTACTATTGCACTACTGGCATTCCGAATGTTGTTGGCATTTTTAATCGTTCATAAATGCATGCAGATGTTAGTTGCAATGATGTTATCAATCACAATCATTTAACAATGGCAAGTGAGCTAAGAGCGGAAAATAAATAATTTTCAATGGATTCAATTCACTGCATCATAATTGCATTGCTATCACATACCATCAAGTAAACCAGTGTTAACTGCATGCAAATATATACCGCACCTTCAACAAACTGGTGCTTCCTCTTGCTCGCCACTGGGCGCACTAAGGTCGCACCGGACGAAAAAATTATAGGGAGCTTCGTAACCGTTATATTAAACTGTGGTAGGGATTCCTATGCTCAAGAAAACGTCCGCGTACAATACGCAAAAAACCTACAATTTCTCAAAGAACATAATTGACCCAATTAATCTGAAACCAGCGAGGTTATCATCCAAGTAAAATCGCATCCAGTATTTTCTAATGATTTACCTTAGACATTACAGGTGTGATCCATTTCTTAGATTAATTTATTTCACATGCCGTATCAAGAAATTTAAATGTATTATAGGCAGAGGATAAACCTATGTGTGTGGATATATATATATCTCCTAAGTTACTGCAATATTCCTGAGGACTGTTTTTGTTAAATATTTAATTTTATTGCAGTGTTGTAAAAAGTTTGATTTTTGAGCAATGTGTGCATTTTACTTGAAAACCATTTTGTGGGTTTAGCTCTGCAGCATTTGATGCTGCAGGCCAGTATTATAGCTGCTGCAGGCCAATGCAATTGAAATCCATGGGAATCTAGTAAAATTTTTCATATTAAACATTGCATCAGTGTAACCTGAGGTCATCATTAATATGTATCTTTATTGTAGCGCTTGTTACCTAATTATACAGTGACCTTCGTCATTCTTACTAATAAACACGCACATATTTGTGACAGCTTCGTACTCAGATGCATAAAGTGCAAAACCAATCATTTGAAGGAGGAACCCGTTTGAATTGGTTTAATTCTCTAAAATTGCAGAATAACTTATATCTACTCAGGAATCTGAATAAAGACATCACTTTCGCAAATCAAATATAAAAAAATAATTCAAAAGGATTTGTTTTAAATTATTTATTTAGGGTCTTCCTAGAAACAACTAGGTCATCGACGACCACAGTTACAAAAATACAGTATCTATAAAAGTTTACAACAGTGACAAACACATACAGATAATTACATGAAACATAAAGCACTCAATTGTTAAATACAATTTATCAGATTAAATTTCGTAAGATGTTGAATATCTTCATGTGGTCGTAGTAGGAGTTGAACATAGAATGAAATCACTAGTAATGATGAGACTTCCTCTGTCAGTCGTCATTGCATGGCAATCAACAATGAGGTGCATAGTCGATACTGGGAGATTGTAACTTGGCAAAGGTCAGGAGTAGTCTTCTTCATTAGGCAGCTATGGTTAAGCTTAAAATGACCTATACCGCAGTCTGGTTATAACCACCTGATGCCTTCTGCTATGATCCCAAGGGGGAAGAGGGTTGAATTTCCTCTTCATGATATCATGAGATTCAATGTCAAGCTCAACACGGTACTTCGCAAGTCTAACACTCAGTGGTTTAGGATAGTTAGAATGATTTGCATATTGAAAGGACTTGGAGAGGTTTACAGATATTACTGAGTATGGGATTTGGGCACAACAATGAGTAGAGGTTTTTTCTTCCAGATCATCTATTTAATACACACTTTTAACATCCCCTTTCCTTCTTATTGAATTGATATCGTGGATGTGAGTAAAGGGGGGACGAGAAAGCACTCGTCGCCCTCTGCCCGCTTTCGTGATGAAAAGAGAGCAGTAGAGGAGGCGCCACGACGCAGGAGATAGCATCAGCCCTCGTGAGAACGGAAGTACACGTGAGGTGATCTCACTGCGCGCACGACCGCAGCAGGACGCAGCTTCGCTTAGATTTGAAGTACTCGCTGTGTAATGTTCGTATCGGTACAAAAGAAACCAGGTTCCGAACCAGTATCTCCCACATGCCCCAGCCGAGACTGGCTGTAAGCGCCCGTCTGGTCTCCCGGTGTGTGGTAATGTAGTGCACGTAGGCGTGTATAATCAAGGTGCAAGTATTGATGAAGGAAGAGGAAGGAAGATCGCGCACGGTCCATGGCCGTTTGTTAGGATACTGCTCAGTCATTCACCTGGTGTCGATCGAAGTAACCACGGAAAACTACTGGCAGATCAGCCGGCCGCTAGAATTCTCCTCCAGACAGCGGGTGAATTCGACCTAGCTCTCTGGCCAGTGTCGAAAATCCTGGCGTGGTCGGAGCTCGACCGCTAGGATCTCCCGGTCATAAGCATTGCAGCGACATCGACTGGTGTCCTGAGCCACCTAAGCTGGTTTGAAAATCATGTCAAACCATTTTCAAATGTTATAAAGGAATACTTGGGCGCAACAAAAATAGCAGAACATTTTACGTCATGGAACTCGCGTAACGAACTAAAAATGTTTTATTCAAATTTTCAATAAAGAATAGAACACAAAGAAGGTAATCGGAGTAGTCAAAAACAGAGTTCTTGTTCAGCACAAAAAGCAGGATGAGTTCGTTAATTCCAACTTCTTTCTGAACGTGTATTCTCCGATTATTCGATCGCAATGGGTCGGCGCATGGGTCTGTCACCTGTACAGCGATACGATTACACAGTCGTTTAAAGGGAGGCCCCTCCGCTTGGCAACGACAAGTGAAGTGAAGACCAGAAATTGCATTGCGGAAAATGAGAGAGAAGAGGGGAGAGACGTTGCCAGCGCGCGGGGGCGGGGGAGCGAAAGCGCAAGGGTCGTGGCCCAGAGGGCGTGGGGCGTGCCACAAACATCCTTCAGGCGCTCGCGTGTGAGGCCCCACCGCCGCCACCGCTGCCACCGCCGCTGCCGCAGCCGCCGCCCCCGCCGCCGCCCCCGCCGCGCCACGCCATCGCCGCCGCCCCGCCGCCGCCATCGCCGCCGCCCCCTCCGCCGCCCCCCATGCCGTGCCCCGGCCTGCCTGCCCTGGGAGCGACGCCCGCGCCAGCCGAAAACGGAGCATGTGAGCACCCGAGGCGGCGCACGACGCGGCGAGGCGGCGACGGCGGCGGCGGCGGCGGCGGGGCGGAGGCGGCGATGGCGGCCGATGGGCGGCGGCGGCGGCGATGGCGGTGGCGGCGATGGCGGCGGTGGCGGCGGTTGCGGTGGTGGTGCGGTGGGCGGCGGTGGCGGCGGTGGCGGCGGTGGCGGCGGTGGCGGTGGCGGCGGCGGTTGGCGGCGGTGGCGGCGATGGCGGCGGTGGCGGCGGCAGCAGTGAAGACGATCGCAGTGAGGGCGGCGGTGGAGTGGGGAGAAGGGTGGGGGGGAGAGGCCGGCGGCGCGGTGGCGGCCCACTTGCAGGGGAACGTGCGCGGTGCCCAACCGAAATGGAAAGATACTCAAACAGGTTCCAAGCGATTCGAAAGGATTAAATCTGACATTCAGACCAGATAAAAAACATTTACACAAACACTAATTTAACCACAACTAACAAACTTAACACACAACAGAGATGTTTTCTACATTTCATTAAGCACATTTAAAAAATAAATAAATTCGGATAATATTATTACCAAGAGTTTTTATTTACTGTTATATTTATTATTCATTACAAATAGCATTTCAAATATTGTGTAATTAGATGAGCCTGTGAAAGTATTACCTGTGAACTTCTATTATCTATCTATCTATATATCTATTTATCTTATATATATATATATATATATATATATATTATATATATATATATCAATTGCTGTTCGTTCATCTCGTTAAAATTTATAACATCTAACCTATTTGGTTAATTTTGGTTTTAAATATTTCTGGAGGTCCAGACATTTGATGTTTGTCTTGTTTTGCAACACATCATGGATTATCTAATAATTGTGTTACAGATAATTATGTCAACAAATAAGTACCTACCTACATTTTTGGGTCTGTATCGTTTGTGGCCAATCACTATTAAATGTGCTTATTAAATAAAACTTGCTTGTAATTCAAATGAATATAATATCATCTACATTAGATACAACATAGTTACAATAGTTTAATTTAAAGCTTTCTGATAACTATAAACATCCCTTTATTTCACCCACAAATCTTCTGGATTCGAGGTGAAACACGATATGATAATTGAAAACGATGAGCGAATTTGATGCGGCGATGAAGATATGACGGAATCCTTGAGTGTAACATCCCAATGCGAGTCGTTCTCGAGCAACTGTAATAGATGACAGGCCTCACGACGGCCAGTCGCACACAGATGTCCATCGATTGTTCTCAGTTGTCGAAACGATGTCGGACCACGAACATTCGCCAACAACAATCGAAAATAATAACATTCGTCGTTATTTGGATGTGTTGTGTTGATGCGACCTAGAGCGCCTGAAGCAAATACATTTGGATGTCCTTCAACTGGCGTTCCTTGTTTTTCAACGTTGAAACGATTTCGATGATGCGTTCCGTGTGTAATAGCGTGGCATATCAGCTACAGCAAAGTGCGAGCGAAAACATCTGTTTGACAAACTGAGAAGAAACTTGATGAGTTCGACGGTGGACGTGCCTCTCTGGCCGCCGCGTTCCTTTAATTGAAATACATTCGTTGTCTATTTTCTAGATGAATTTCCAATGACTACTGTAGGATGTCTTTCGTGGATCGTAAAGGAAAAGATGCGCCAAATTGCTTCGTTGCTGCTTACATAGCGACCCATCAGATACTGAGGTGCTTCGTCATTTGCATTTGTTACAGTGAATACGGCCATGTCGCTACCTTTGATGACATATTTACAAATGTACTTTATTAATTTGACGGAGTTACAATATTCCATATTAATGTGAGCCTGAAAAGATTTCGACAATATTGGCGATCATGGCACAATCCAACAATTGTCTTGATATAGATCAAAATTTTCTCCTTTTACCTTCACAACTACCGATCGACCGCTGTCTGCAACTGATCGCCGTTCTCGAGTTTTAACGAGACTAGCGAACAGCAACTGTTTTTTGCATATGTAAATAAACAGAAGAAGATTATCGTAACTACTATTAAAAATATGTTAATAACCAAAATGTAATTGAACCTGTTTCTTGATGTGATGTTGATTAAAACGGATATGCGCGCATACGTGATATTTTAGCATTACATGAAATACATATATAAATTTACATACGCAAATAAATTATACATATGCATGTACATTAAGCGTATACATATACATTAAACACATTTAAATACACGTACACATACACAGATTTATATACATTATACATATATAAATTTTCCCCCATTTTTCCTGAAGAGGCCCTTGAAATAAAAATAAATGTATAAATGCATTCTGAACTATAGCAAATAATAATAAATGCATTGAGAAACTATTAATTACAAAATGTAAAGTATAGTATTTTTCAACCCTTTTCATCCTCTCTTGCAAACTTTTTACATCATATTCGTCGAAAGTGGACAGCAAAAGACGAAATTCATTACATTGGTTTTACGTTCATTATTAATATATTTTTGGAAGGTGCGAAGTGTTGGGTCCGAATCACCAAGGCGCCAGTGCTGCTCCGCTCAAAGGCGAAAACGGAACACGAAGGGAAAAATTCCGAAATGATTCGAGTCGCCGCCCCGTGTAGTAAAAACGAAAGCGAGAGATAAGAGGGACCAGAGTGAAACTCATAGTGTTCCTAAATATATGTAATCATGAATTATTAGATATGCCGTCTGTTTTCCGCTCAAAAAACGCAATGCAGCAGCCGTAGGTCTTTTTTTCCGGGTGATGATTATTGTGGTTCTCTTTCCTGTCGTTATTCTGACGTTTTCTCTTTCAATGTGGCCAGTTTTTTTTCATTTCCTGTGGTCACGCTCACTTGGTTTAATATCAAATTGCACGTTTTATCTGGATATGATTACACAAAGCTATGGTTTTTCAAATAAATATTTTTCTATTGTGAGACGTATTGCCATCATATCTCACATATTTCAACACTTTATTTTTGGCATTTTACATTTTAAAAACTTTTTACTCATCAATATTTACAGGCTCGTTCAAACGATGAAGAAATCTTTAAAATATTAAAATTTAGATATTTTTGCGACGACTCTCAATTTCTTTTCAAAAAAGATTTAATTCTAACCATCTTCCAAATTGCCAAATCAATTAACAGTCAAATTCATTAACATTGATCCAAACCACAGAATCATGTTTTGTTTTTGATGGTTTATACGTCCTCAATAATTCATCTGTACAACTTGTTACATCCTGTAACATATTTTAAATGATTTATTCATGTAAAATATGTAACAGGACGCAATTGCATACAGTATATCGTACCGTGCAAATTAAATAAAAGCATTTAAAAAAGGAGTTCCGAGCAGAAGCATATGAGGCATTTCCCTGTCTCCTAAATTGTATAAACAGTTTACTTTCTCCTATCTCTCAGATGCACGCAAGCGCACACTGGTGCATACAGTCATAAAAGCAAGTTGCCAGTGTACCATCCGCCTCCGCTACTTCCGCTCCTATCTCCACCGCTCTTACCACCACGTGCTCCGCCACAGCTGCCGCCGCGACCCGCCATCTCCTCCTCCGCCTTCGCTCTCTCGTGCTCTCTTGCACTGGCCCTCTGGCCCTCTTGTGCTCTCTTGCACTGGCCCTCTGGCCTTCTCGTGCTCTCTTGCACTGGCCCTCTGGCCTTCTCGTGCTCTCTTGCACTGGCCCTCTGGCCTTCTCGTGCTCTCTTGCACTGGCCCTCTGGCCTTCTCGTGCTCTCTTGCACTGGCCCTCTGGCCCTCTCTTGCTTTCGTCTCTCGCCCTCTGGCTCTCTCTCTCTCGCCCTCAGTCTCTCTCTCTCGCCCTCTGGCTGACTGGCTCTCTCTCGCCCTCTGGCTGGCTCTCCTTCTCTCTCGCCCTCTGGCTGGCTCTCTCTCTCTCTCCCTCTGGCTGGCTCTCTCTCTCTCGCCCTCTGGCTGGCTCTCTCTCTCTCGCCCTCTGGCTGTCTCTCTCTCTCTCGCCCTCTGGCTGTCTCTCTCTCTCTCGCCCTCTGGCTGGCTCTCTCTCTCGCCCTCTGGCTGGCTCTCTCTCTCTCTCGCCCTCTGGCTGGCTCTCTCTCTCGCCCTCTGGCTGGCTCTCTCTCTTTCGCCCTCTGGCTGGCTCTCTCTCTCGCCCTCTGGCTGGCTCTCTCCCTCGCCCTCTGGCTCTCTCTCGCTCTCTCTCTCTCTCGCCCTCTGGCTCTCACTCGCCCTCTCTCGCTCTCTCCCTCTCTCCCTCTGGCCATCTTGTTCTCTTGCCCTCGTAATGGTATCTAGTATTATCGTAATTACCGTTACAAATTGCAAATTTATCCCTGCAGGACATAAAGAAAAGAAATACAAATTTTACGTATGAAAGAATACAAATGTTACGTGTATCGTCTGCAAAATGTGATTTGGCAGTATAAAAAAAAGAACACGAGGGAGACAAAATTATACAATATGAAATTAGAAGATGGAGGAATCTCTGATAGCTTTATATTTATATATTTGGAGAACCAGCAGACTGTAAATTAAATGATACACATAACACACAAAATTAATGGAGCTGTACAGTATTGCATAGAGGATGGAATATGATGGGGCAAAAAAGAACAACAATGGCTGTAATAAAAAATAACAAATATTTAATTACTAAAAAAATTGAGTTGAAAAATTAGTTAACAAACAAAAAAGTATTCAAAACAGTAAGATAAAAAATTAATGTGGAAAAAAGTAATGAAAAAGAAATGAACAAAAGTGATTGAAAAACAATAATCTTGAAGTCAGAAGTTGCCAAAAATTAAAGTCTTTTTTTCTTGCGTTAAATTTAAATAGATTAAAAAGTGCACTCAAGTAGAATTCTGATGCATCAGAAATAAGTTGAAATAAGTAACCGGTCACTTATCCGTTGGAGCTCTGGTGGGTTTTTCTTGCAGCGGATGTCGGCCGAGAGATGTTGCAGCAGCAGAAGATTGTTGACGGGGATGGCGCAGAGTTGCGACCCCAAATTAAAGTGTTGTACAGAGCAGCGTCTTCCAGCAGATTGCAGTAGGCAACTAGGCGTTGCACCGCTTATTTTAAGTAAATGCTGGAGAGACGCGTCTAGATTGCGGTAGGCAAAACACATTTTTGCACCACATACAAAATAGGTCACATCTCTGCGGATGGTCGCCACAAGACTGCTTGTTTTCGTCGGATGAAAAGTTTTTTGAAAAACTGGTCGGTCGAAATGTTGTCCTTTCGTGGCACACAGGGGCGCTAGTGTCAATTTGCGTGTGTGTCTGAGGGCTAGCGCTGTTGGGGAGATGGCGAAGCTTGTGCACGCACTCAGCGCGCACGCATAGCCCTTGGAGCCGGAGGGACTCGGACAGGAAGTTGTCAAAAAAAATGCGCCTGGAATAACAGCCTCCGGCACGTTCGCAGTCGCCACCCCAACGGGGGCGGGACGCGCGGAGGGTGGTCCAGCAGGGGTGCAGGGGTCCAGCAGGGCGAGGCGAGGACTGCATTCCTCCGTACGACGCCACTCCGACCGATTTCACTCACATACAGTTTTCAACACACTACACTGGTTGTTCAAATAATTGAGTATAAATAATTGTGCTAAAAGAGTCCCCTGGGTGCAAGGAAATAAAAATTCAATAAATAGTTTTAAATTGGGACGTAACAACAAATTTACAATACTAATTTTGTATCCACTATTCAAAATATCCCCTTCTTCCTGATTATAAATCTTTTATCTTGCTGGCGATGTATTGGCTGAATTTACGCAGGCTGTGCATAGCAAAGTTTGACAACTGTAGACATCAAAACTGTCTCTGGATTTTTTGTGTGGTGATTTCTTTTCGCATACCATTTCCTCGACCAATTACCGTAATTTTAGTCCAGATAATTTAGACTTGCACAACCAGTTGGCCATGATACAGACAGAAAACATCTTCACGCAACATTCTTAGTTTGCCTTAGCGTGATGCATTAGAGCAGAATCATGTTGGAAACAATTCTTCCCCATTAGTTTCGAAAATGATTCTACTCCAACGCATGAGGGGTCATCAATAAATTTCGTAACGCTCACGGGGGAGGAAGGGAGTCTGAGGCGGCGTCACGCTGCGTTACACAGTGATAGGGAAGTGCGTTACAAGGGGGAGGGGGTATTGAAAATACTTGAAAATTGCGTTACGTAACGGCCCCTATGGCCTTCCCAATGCAGTCTATTTCAACACAACTGCATATTGGTTAAAAGTAAGCTAAATCCTAACAAAACTTTTAGAAAAATTTGACATATGGTGATTTTCATTTTTTAATATATTTTTGACTTTTTTAGAAATTGAAATGTTGGCATCGAAAACACAGATTGCCAATTCGGCCCACTGTTCTTTGCACAGACCCACAGTTAATTCGTAATGAGCAGGTGCGTCGTGCCCGCGAGTCGAGCGGGCTGTGGTGGCGTGGAGGGGGTCAGGGCGTGTCGGGGCGGTGGTGTGAAGCGAGGCCTGCTATTAGTACCGATGCAACTTGCTAACGGGTGGTTAGTCGGTTCCTCCCTGCTCCAAATGCACGAGGAAAAGGACCGCAGACGCTGCAACCGGACCCTCTTTTCCACAGGCACACACGTCTGCTTTTTATCCGCTCCGAGCGCTGCACAGCGATCCTGCAGTTGTGCCGCCTGCCTCTTCCTTCCTTTCTTTCTTACTTCTTTCGCTCTTTCCTTGCTTCGTTCATTTATTCCTCTATATATTCAAAGGACTGTCAAAAAAAGTAATGCCCCCTAATTTTTCTACTTAATTAAAATTAGATAAGTGAAACATTTGAATCTGACACTATTCCTCAAACCTTCTACAAACCACCGCAGTAGTAACTTCCAGTGTCAACATGTGGCAGCACAGTTGCTTGAAAACTGGCCGACATTGATGTTTATAAGAGACCGCATTGTGTGATTGAATTCTTGAATGCAGAAGGTAAAATGACCATTCGTATTTTGGAAAAACAAAAATGAGTAGGGTGATGCAACATTAGATGCCAGCATTGATAGATGACAACGAAGTTAGTAATGAAGCACTTTGTAACGAAGCAGATAATACGACAATTCATCTTCTTTCATCTCATCTCATTTTATTTTCTGCATTAAAGATTTCAATCACACATTGCTGGCTCTTGCGAACATCGATGTATACCATTTTTCAAGCGACTGCTGTGTAGCCACATGTTGACGCAGAAAGTTACAATTGCAGTGGTTTGTAGAATAAGATTTGGAGAATAATGCCAAATTCAAACTTTTCACTTACTTTTATTTAAGAAGAAAAAAATAGTAGGCATTACTTTCTGCCTGCCCCTTGTATTTCCTCGATTTCCTTGGTCAACTGCGTATTTGTTTAGTGTCCCTTGTCTGGTTGTGCCCATTCGTTTGCTCCTTCTCTCACTACCTAAGCCACTCGCCCGTACTTATACCTATACCTATCCTTCTTTTATGTCTCTCACACTATTTCTTGTTCGAACCAGTTTGACTGACCTCCCTTTCATTTGCAGAGCATTCATCTGTGTGCCACACCCAAGAAATATGTTTTCCAAACCGTCCATCAATCCTCAATTTCCTCTGCCCCCCAACCATCTGACACGCTTCTAATATAATCTACTTTTGACCGCTTTGCGCTCACGGGACTGTTACATTAAGACGTCGCCTGCTGCTTTGTTTGAATAGCTGCACGCCTTCCCACACATGCGATATTCTTCGCACATTGGCTTGAACGTCAACCAACTAAAATCTTGGCAAGCAAGAATCCTCAAAATTTAGCATCTGACTGAGAAGAATCAGTCAACTGACCTTTTAAATAAACGTTGCCTCTTACATTAAAGTGACGTCTCTGGACTTTATATCTTTCAGAAGGCCTTACGAATGCTACAAATAAAACACAAATGATCGCACAATTGTCATTATGTATTTTTCTGATATTACAACGACTAGTCAGCCTTTTAATTTACGTGCGTAGAACAGAGAAAACACGTTGCTAAACTTGTTGCCTTTCGGTTTCATCTCTTAAAAAGGTAGATAAAAGCGTCGACTGGTGACTCCCTAAATCCAATTCGAATGTTCCTGTTGGCTGAACTTCAGGAAGGCAATATGACATCTCAGATCTGATCGCATTCGGAAACGGATTTCCTGCCCCAAAGCTCTTGGGAGGATTTTGGAAGCCAGCTGACCTGGATGCGGTTTTTCTCACTGGCTTCAAGTAGATGCAAAGATGGAGCCGGTGAAAACCGGCACAGAATCGGTGCCGAAACTCCGTAGTGGGTCGCACCTCTTCAAATCGTTATCCACATCCTACACACTGCGCTCACCTCTATTTAATGCTTCATTGGCCATCCATCGCTCACTCCACACTCCTGTAATTCATATAATTAAATAGCTAAAATGATATTTATTGCCATTAATATACGGTTAATTACATATAACTTATAACTTACTTATAATATAACTTACATATAACGGCTTCTTGAGCAAGGGATTCTCTTTTCTGATAAGTATGAGCTAGGGTAGTACACTTCACTTATCATACAATTTAAATTACTTTTACAACTTTAGGATTATGTACTTATTTTTCATTTGTAAACATAAAATGAACATTTCGTTATTGTAGCTCAATCTATATTTTCTGTTCAAGTGTTCCATGACCCAAGTCGCGGATCCGTCTCGTTTCCTTTTTCCTGCATCGACTTAGATGGTAACAACACAATTAATAATACAAATAATTATTATAAACATTGTGAACATTTAATTTTAATAATAATAATGATAATAATGATAATAATAATAATAATAATAACTCCATCTAGGGAGTACACGACCTTGCAGTTGGTGGTGGAGCTTGAGTACCCCCATGAGCCTTAAAGCTATGTCAGTGGTAGCCTAGCTACCGGTGGGGCCTCCCTTGCTGAATGGGTTGAAGGTGAGGGGTCAGACGAAGAAGTACTCCATTTTGAGGAGAGTGGGAAGTAAGTAGAGAGGGAAGGGTCATGAACCTTTGGACTTCCTGTTGTCGGCCCATAGAGGGTACAGGAGAGAAACTGGTTTGGCACACCAGGCCACTGATTAGAGTGGAGGCCCGAACCTTGCATTAGCCAGCGAAGGAGGCTGCCTTCAGCAGTCAGTGAAAATCCCGTAGGGTTTAGTAATGCCGACTGGCGATCGGAGGGACCCCTTGCTGGGCCCTGCGGGGGGATGCCCCGAGGCCACTGTGGGTCGCAGTAACGGATGGCAGGAAACAACCCGAGGGTTAAGTGTGATCTGTGAACTCGAACTTGCGTCCTGCGAATCTTCAATTCAAACCAATGAGCAAAATGGATAGAACAAGCAATGTAATGAATCTTAACGTGCCTTGTTCTACCAATGTCCCCATACCTGCTCAGAAACCGAGCTAATGTCACCTTGTCGACGTCTGGCCATCCCACGGATGCTAGTCCCAGGGACCCAGAGCCGGCAGTAGCTCGAAGCCATCGTCAGAGATGGACCCGGGATGAATTAAAGGAGGTGATGTGGTGCTTTTACTACGCAAAAGCGAAAAATGGGGGCTCTGAAATAGAAGTTTTCAAGGTATGGAGAGAGCGGAACCCAGATATGAGACCTACCCTAGACTCAAAGAAGCTTGCCAGTCAACGACGATACATACTCAGCAGTGGAAAATTCACAGCAGATCAACTTGCTGACATTGAGAGAAATGCGGAATATGTACTTCGCTCGAACAATCCACATGACGAACATGTAGAACTTGAAAATGATGATCCCGTGGAAGGTTCATCGCTTTCCAGTGAAACACACGTCAATGGTGAAAACTCATCTGGCAATGAATTACACGATAAGGCCATGATGCGAAATCTCCTTCGGCGCGAGATAGAAAGAGTTAGTCAACTTCCGTTTGAATCACGCGAACCGTTGAGGAGAATATACGAAAATGCCAAAGCTAAAAGAGTGATAGAAACAGTTAATTCTGTCTTAAATGAGGTGGTGGAGACCCCAGGCAGAGATCTAGATATTACTGAAATCAATCACATCATATATGCAACTGGATATCTAGTATCTCAGATAATTTTGGGGCCAGCCAAGAACACCGACGGCCGACACCAAAACAGAGTAAACAGCTCTGTACCCCCATGGATGAACAGAATTATGAAACGGATAGCCGACACCCGGCGTGAAATATCATTCTTAGCTGAGGCATCTTCTAAATCAACGCACACCTCTAAAGTTCAACGAAAAATATTCAATGTTGAACAAAAATACCAAATTGAAAATGACACCAGCAGGCTAATGGTAGTTGAGAAGCTAAAAGAGAAAATTCAAGCATGGGCTCAACGAATAAGAAGGTACAAACGTAGAATAGATTTCCGTGTACAGAACCGGTTGTTTGAAACAGACGCGAAGAGATTCTATCGCAACCTGACTCAAAAACCGAATGGCAAAGCTGTTACTCCTTCAAAAGATGACGTCGAAGCATTTTGGACAGGTATCTGGGAAGAGAGCAGATCCTACAACAAAGACGCATCTTGGCTTCAATCTGAAGTTGATGCTGCCGATGAACTTGTAGAAACAGTGGAAGATGTTCACCAATTCTCGGAAGAGGACCTCTTCCAAGCAATTAAGAACATGGGAAACTGGAAGTCCCCCGGGATTGATAAGATCCAGATTTATTGGATTAAGAAATTAACAGCAATACATTCTCATCTAGCAAAGGCTGTTAATAAAATTTTTGAAAACCCAAAGGAAATCCCGGAATGGCTCACACGCGGCATCACGTATTTGCTACCCAAAGCGGGAGACAGCTCTTTGGCGAAGAACTACAGGCCAATTACTTGTCTGCCAGTACTGTACAAAGTTATAACTTCAGCTATAGCTGACAAATGTATAGACATCTAGATAAGAATCATCTAATGCCAGCTGAACAAAAAGGATGTCGTAAAGGCTCTTATGGGTGTAAGGAAATCTTGCTACTGAATAAAGTCATCTTGAATGATGTAAAAGAAACGCAAACGTAATTTGAGCATGGCTTGGATTGACTACCAAAAGGCCTTTGATAGTGTACCACACGATTGGATTTTGAAGACCCTGGAGATCTATCGATTTCATCCTAGACTTGTTGAGTTTTGCAAGGCTAGTATGAAGTCGTGGAGTACCAGGTTACTAATCCACAGCGAAAAGGAAGCAGTAGAAAACCGGAAGTATTCAGATTAACAGGGGTATTTTTCAAGGAGATTCACTATCCCCTCTGCTGTTTTGCATTAGTTTGATCCCACTATCGAGACAGTTGTCGCAAGCTGACTTTGGTTTTAAGCTCCATGGTGATGAAAGGCCAGTATCACATTTGTTTACATGGATGATCTGAAAGTGTTTGCCAAGAATGAAGCGATTCTCTCCCAATGCTGTCTGTCGTGAATGACTTTAGCAATGACATCTGCATGAAGTTTGGTCTTGACAAGTGTGCAAAAATCAATTTAAAAAGAGGGAAACTCACAACGTCTGAGAACATTGAAATTGATACGCACACTGTGATTCAAGATCTTGAGCCAGGTAAAACTTACAAATATCTGGGCATTGAAGAATGTGAAACCATCTCGAATGACAGAATGAAAGAGAGAATTCGTAGGGAGTATTATAGAAGAGTGAGACTGGTCCTGCAGTCCGCTCTGAATTCCAGGAATAAAATATCTGCAATAGGTAGTTTGGCGGTACCTGTAGCCGAATACAGTTTTGGACTAGTGGACTGGACTGAGCAAGAAATTCGCACCATGGATCGAAAAACCAGAAAACTGCTGACAATGCATCATGTTTCCCACCCTCGAGCTGATATACATAGACTTTATGTGTCACGTAAGGAAGGAGGAAGAGGCCTCAGACAAATTGAGGCCTCCTGGCACAACGCAATAGTCAGGTTGGGTAAGTATGTAGTCAGCCATCAAGACGACCCTCTAATGAGGCAGGTCATGAAATCTGACCGAAGAATGGGAAACAGAGGCATTGTTAGTGTAGCAAGAAACATTGCGAAGAAAACTAGGCAAGACACGTCGAATAACACAGACACTGAACTTCTGATGCTGCTAAACATGAAGTGTGAGACACAAAAAATGTTAAAGAAATCGTGGAGAGACAAACCACTCCACGGTCAATACCTAAAAAGAATGGACAAGGTGCAGATCAATAAAGATCAATCATTTATGTGGCTTAAAAGGGGAAGGATGAAGCCAGAATCGGAAGCACTTGTAATAGCTGCCCAAGATCAGGCCTTGAGAACACGACATTATGATAAAGCGGTTCTCAAAATTTCCCAAGATGACAAATGCCGCATTTGCCTGGAGCAAGTAGAAACCATTGATCATATTGTCTCAGCTTGTCCAATCCTAGCAAAGACCGAATACCTTAAAAGACATGACAGGGTGTGTAGCTACCTCCACTGGCAGATCTGTACCGCCCTCGAAGTTCCAAACACATGCCCCAAGTGGTACGAACACTCACCGAAACCGGTGACGTCTGTTGGATTGTGTACGATATTGTACGACCAACAAATTCAAACTGATCGCACGATAGCGGCAAACAAACCGGATATAGTTATCCGGGATTTGGCCAAAAAATCGTGTTTACTTATCGATGTTGCTGTACCTTGCGATCAAAACGTCGTTACCAAGGAGGCAGAGAAACGTCTTAAATACAAGAGTTTGGAAATCGAGATCAGCCGAATGTGGGGCGTAAAAGCACAGGTCGTCCCGATAGTTATCGGAGCTCTGGGATTTGTTCCGCAAAATTTGAGTAAGAACTTGTCTAAACTCCCAGGTAATTCAAAAGACTGGGAAGTGCAAGAAATTGCTTTATTTGGAACAGCCCACATTTTGCGTAAAGTATTGTAGAGGCACTGATAGTCACCGAATCTGCTCCTTAGGTAGCTGGTTGCAACCTGGAGTAGATTTTATATTCAGCCGACTCATAAGATCTTTAGTCGTGATGTAATGGAATAATAATAATAATGTTATTTGAATTTTCAATTTAAATCTATTTTTGTGTCAATATGACAGACGCAGTAACTGATGTACCATGTACCGGTTTTCTCGACTTAACGATTTAGATAAACTATAAATTAGGACAAATATCGATCTAATTCTATGTTGGAAATAGTTGTCCATCGCGTTAGCGAGAAAAATGTAAAAGAGCATTCTGTAACAGGCGGATTCTGAAAGTATTTTAGAAGGAGACCAATTACATTTCGATATTTTGAGTTTTCAGTCACATACATTTTGTTCAAGAAACATTTTTTATTGTTAGATTTCTTCTTAAAATAACATCTGCTCAAGCTTATTGGGAATTTCATTTTGAAATGATGTGACTAATGTGATTTTTAATAAATTGAGCAAAATTACAAAAATATTCTAACTAGGGGAACCATGACTCCCTTACCCCTGAGGTTGTAATTAATTTTTGCCTATCCTGAACATACACTAAGTGATCAAAAGTATCCGGACACGTGGCTGAAAATAACTTACCAGTTTGTGGCGCCATCTATCGGCAATGCTGGAATTCAGTAGGGTGTTGGCCCACCCTTAGCCTTGATGACAGCTTCCACTCTCACAGACATACTTTCCAGGTGCTGGAAGGTTTCTTGGGAATGACAGCCCATTCTTCAGGGAGTGCTGCACTGAGGAGAGGTATCGATGTAGATCGGTGAGTCTTGGCACGAAGTCGGCGTTCCAAAACAACCCAAAGGTGTGCGATAGGATTCAAGTCCGGATTCTGTGCCGGCCAGTCCATGACAGGGATGTTATTGTCGTGTAACCACTCCGCCAGTATGGCTGTGCAGTATGAACAGGTGTTCGATCGTGTTAAAAGATGCAATTGCCATCCCCGAATTGCTCTTCAACAGTGGGAAGCAAGAAGGTGTTTAAAACATCAACGTAGGTCTGTGCAGTGATAGTGCCACGCAAAACAACAAGAGGTGCAAGCCCCCTCCATGAAAAACACGACCACACCATAACACCACCACCTCTGGATACTTTTGATCACATAGTGTAAGTTTCATAATCCGCCACTGTATAGTTTTCTCTGGTAAGTTACGCAGGATAAGTAACTGCTGACTTTAAGTGAATATTGTAAGCTTAATATCAAGGCATAGTCTCCCACGATTCCGAGTTAACATTCCAATTCAGTCAATAGTGAGTTGCTAGTGATGTTATTGTATATTTATCGTTACTACTGCATTATTAATATCTCAATTTGCAATTACCTAATAATGGTAAGAAATGGCTTCGACATCCTTTGCCTAATATTTGTGCAGGGTACATCTTAATAAGTATGTTCGCATACTCGTTGTATGCGCCACGTTCGTGCAATTCAGCAATGTTCTGATACTTCTATCACTAAGATTTTCAGTATCAGAAACAAAAACCTGTTTTTGGAACAGGAAAAAGTTTGTGAGACCATTCCCCACGTACTATTATCTCGCCCACTATGAGGTAAGGATTGTTACGTAAACGGCGGCATGCATGCACTGATAATGCAAAAGGCAAAGGTACAGAGAAAATACAGATCAAATTATTACTTGCTAATGTTTTCATGCGTTGTATCGTCTCAAAATCATCTGCCGCACCCACAACTTTTATAACCAACTCCAATCTGTTCTGTTCTACAATTAATATCCCGTAGTCACCATTAGGTGTCACCGTTGTCGAGTGAGAACGTTAGTGTTAACAGATTATTTAACTTCTTAGGTCACTGCTCCGTAAGTGAAGTTCTGTGGAGGTGACAGTTTTCGTCCCCAATTGAAACGTGAAATCCGGTCTTGACCTACACGTTGACTTGCGGGGCTTTTCTCATTTAAATATCTCCCCCCAGATAGGACAATCTCTAAGCTCTTGTATCATAACAATGTGGTGATATCGTCCATGTAATTGTAATTCTGTGTGTATAAGGAGAAAGAAGGGGTCAAGGAGGTAGAAGGAGAAATATCTCACGTAGTCCGTAGCTCATTGGTACTGTTTGTTGGTACTGCTCCGGGATTCATCCAGGAATGATCGGATAGACCCACCTGCAGCTGGAATTCTCCTCCAGACAGTGGTTTAATTCACTCAACTCAAGAATCACTTGACTCAATAAAGTGGCTAGAGTCGAAAATCTGGTACCATCGATCTCAAACCCTATAAACACCGATCAACGTTGCTGCAGAGGCAATAATGTTGCCACTGAGCAACCACAGGCGTTTCCTACTCCACCGCTGCCGACATACCGACACCGTCGTCTCCCAAACCATCGTCGCAATTGCCAACGTCACTGTCACTGTCGCCTCCTCTATTTTTGTCGCCCACCTCATCGCCGTCACCAGCGACCCGCCAACCAACTTCTCCAACATCGCTCCATCTCCACTACCTTCAATTTCTTCAGCTCCCTCCCCGGCGTCTACCGATTCGCACACCCGGGCCCGGCCAGGGCAGTCAGCGGCCCGGAAGCTTGTGTCCGCGCAGACAGGTTTGTCGCCACCAAATACTTACCCCCCTCCCCCCCCGCCGAAATGTCTGCTGCGCCCGCCTCCGCCGCCACCAATGCAGCCGCAGCCACGACCTGCCATCCTGCGGGACGCAATCGCCCGCGAAATGCGCTGGTGGTGGAGCCGGCGTCACGACGGCGGCGGCGGCGGCGGCGGCGGCGGCGGCGGCGGCGGCGCTGGTAGCCTCGAAACCCAATTCGACGCCCGGAACTAATAGCGTGACTGGCGCGCTTGCCCCGCCACCCCCGCCGTTGACAAATGCGTCGGCGGACACGCTTCTTCGTAAAACATCTATCCCTCGGTAAAACTACTATCGCTTCGCGCCCGTCACTTGTTCCGCGCTTTCCCCGAATTGGGTGGGCGGTTGACCGTGAAGGCGCCGCGGTGCGGGAGGGGGAGGGCAGCGACCTTCGCAGGTTATATCATCGTTCGTGTGAACGCGTGTCTGAGCGGCCGGCCGGTACTTCCCGAAGGTTGGTGTTCCTGCTCGCCAAATATTCCTTTACGGTGAATGCTGTTGTAAACACACGCCCTGTGGGAATTCCTACTGTTCTCTTAGATCTCCGCTTTCTTGGACACAAATTATGGACTCACTGTTAAGTAAACTAATATATCTTCGTCTTAGTTGAAAATACTTTCGGGAGACGACACATACTGAGAAACATTCTGTTTTTCTAAACGAATGCGCAAAAGTACATTACGCCAGTGATACTACCTTGCTAACGAATTGGCCAAATTTCCCCTAAATGTTTCAATTATTAATTGTGTTCTTTTGGATTTCCTGCAGTTTTTTGTCATTTTATTAATGGATTTCCGCAATCAACTTTTTTGTTAAATCAACGGATAATTTCTTCGGCATTTAATACCCTCTCTCCAATCTCGTTACTCAATTTCAGTTAATGTTTTTCTATAGATATAACATTAAACTTTTATAATAAAATTGTCTGAAACTTTTTATGGGGTCAATCACAGATAAAAATGATTGCCTATACAAAGATTCATTTTTTCTTGTTGGGGCAACATGAGTATCACGAGGGCTCAGTGATAACTTAAACAAATAACAGTCTGCGATGGGTTTGGGGACAACATCGTTGTCTTTTCATTATCGTTGACCGGGAAGTCTTTAGGGTTCGAGTCTCGACAACGGCAAATTTCTTATACCAGTCACCTAGTTAGATCGAATTCAACAGCTGTTTGGACGAAATCCAAACTACCTTTTGCTCTGATTGGTGGGTTTCCTTGAATTTGTCCGATAAATACCAGGGAAACCCAGAGCAGTACCCTAATAAATAAGCTATAGACCGCGCGCGATCTTTCTTTTTTCAACCTAGACTCCTCTCTTCTTACATATATACACAAACAAGCATATGCACTACATTACCACACGTGTCTGAGAGACCCGTTTGAACTTACAACTTCTACTAGCTGTGGTGGCGCTGGGGGGACATACCCTCAGGAAAAATCCCAAAACCCGACATGAAGATCGGTGCCAGAACACATGTTTCGGTAAATGAAGGACACCACCTGCTTCCGAGATATAACATGCACTGCAATTACGGGTAACCTAAGTAGTGCATGCAGTAATACGTGCAACCTAAGTAGCTGACGTGCATGAAACCAACATAAACTCACTGACTTTAACGAATCCAAATTCAGGAATATTGACGCTTCAGATTTACTGGGGGTCAAACCCAAACGAAAAGCGGCTGCGTTCAGAGAAACAGCACGGTCGATAGCCGCCGCCCGGCCCGCCGGCAGAGGGCGGCGTCTGGAGGGCCGTCCTGCGGGCCGAAAACGACGAAGCGGGACCTCGAGGCAGCAAACCGGCCGCGCTGGATTCTATCCGAGCATCGGCCGAACGTCCGCCGGCCGGCCGGCCGGCCGGCCGGCCGGCCGGCTGGGCGGGCGGGCGGGCGGGCGGGCGGGCGGGCGGGCGGGCGGGCGGGCGGGCGGGCGGGCGGGCGGGCGGGCGGGCGGGCGGGCGGGCGGTCTCGCTTAATTCGCGCGCCCCAGATTCCCTGTTGCGGAGGCGCTGGGGCGGAGCCTGCGTCACCCCGGAACTTGACCGGAAGGAGGCCACCGCGGAGAATACGATCTGCGCAGGCGGTGCAGTATGTCCGAAGCGGACGTCGACCTTTCTTCTGTCGAGAAACGCGTCACCGCGCAAAATCAAAATAGGATTTTACCATAAGATATAACATGAACTAAGATATCTTGTCTACTAGAGGAATATAGAATCTCACAAACGACGAAAGAGCTAGATGTATTGTATCTTTCGTGACTACATAACGAGTGTCTTCAACGTCGTATGGAATACTTTTTTCCATAATTGATTCAATACGAAAAGTAAATTAATACCAAATATTTACACTCATTGAGAGGGATAAAAAACTACTTACGTTTTTACCATATAAAATGCGAATTACTACGTTAAACCTACGGAAAGACGCCGTCATTCAATTTGTACTGACAATCTTACAATATCACATTTCAAGGCTTCAGATAAAGAATTACCTTTTCGAATGGTGTATATCTCTTGAGTGTAAAATATTTGCAAAGAAATTGTACAAATAAAACACGTTAGACAAATAGCTCGGTCATGATTTCATAAAATAATAAATACTATTTTCTGGCGAGAATTTATCTTCACGAAACAAATACGAATAGCGTTAAAGAAAGCGAGAACTCTTATCTTCATTGATCAAGTGATCAAATCGATCTTATAGAGAGATTGTTTAAAGCTTCAGTACGTGTTTGGAAGAAATAATAAAACATTTTGCGATTTCGAGGATGATTTAAATATTAAGTGTTGATAACCATACACAGAAACCAAATATTCAAATAGGTTGTTTCTTTGGGTTGGCTCTTTCAGAAAAATAACTATGGTCTTGACGATTGTGTAAGCTTCTTCAGATAGTGAAATGGAAAAGAATCACTATGTTTTTATTTGATAGTGATGCAAGTCTTCTTAATCCACGAGATACCTTATTTCGTTACCAGTTCCGGTTTAGCTGGTATCGAAAGAGATTTCATCTCCTAACTCAAAACCAGTTCTTTCACCTTGTAACATTTCTTTGCAAAACTGTTGTCCCAAAGTTCTACATTTTTATGTTATTCCAATGCATAAATGTAACATAAAAATTCATCATAAAATGAGATACAAGCGTTGTGTTTCGTCCCGTTACGTAAATGTTATACAGCGTTTTCCACAACGAAAGCATTTGATTGCATCGAGTGAACGGTGAACGTAGTACGAACGTAAAGAGGTTACCAGAAGAAAAGAAATAGTAACGACTGACTTCGAACCCGGCAAAACGGGACATAGATGAGGAGAAACGTAAAGATACATTGCGCTTGCAGCCTAGAGCAAACAACCTTCTACAGCCTGAAAGCGAACCGCGGACCGTTGAAGCTCGAGGAAACGAAGCAGAACAGTGTGTATTCAATCATCTAACGTCCAACCACTCTCTGCAACCCCGCGTACTCAAAAACCGTAGACCAGGGGAAGGGGAGGGGGACAAATAACCGCAGAACAGGTTCATCTCAAACTCGTGAAACCACTTTGAGAGTGAAAAATGGTGTTCCTATTTAATCGGGAACAACGAAATGGCCGTAAAAACGGGTCCGGAAATGCGTTGCGGTGGGGCGCGGGGGGTGGGTGGGGGCTGTGGATGTAATGAGTTGATGAAGGGGCGATTCCCGAAGTGTTACGCGCGTCGCGTCGCGCCGTCACGTCACGTCAGGCCGAGCGCGGCCGTCGCCGAGGGCCGGAGCAGCCTCTGAGGCGGCGTTGTCCGGTCGCGCGCGTGACGCAACTTCTCCTCTTCCAGCACGCGCAGGCGGAGCGGAGCAACAGGAGAAGAGTCGCCGCCGAGGGACAACGGTGTGGTCGAGCCGAATGCCCTAAACCTTTTTGCAACACTCGCGTATAGAGTTGTTTATAACCAGAGAAACAGAGCAGAGCAACAAAAGATCAATGCTGGACCGTAACATGCAATTCTCGGATCTTTGCAGTTAAGAACCGAAAATTACTGTATGTAATTCAATTTTCAATATAGTACGCGAATATAATTTTATTCATAACTGAATATTCGTCGCATTTCTCCGTCATTCGTTTGTTTATCTATCTATATATTATGCAGGATGTCCGGGGAAGAAATTTCGAAACTTCGAAAATAAGCTCTTAAGATAATTCTAAGCATATTTTGTCTAATAAACTACGTGGATATTTCGAATGGTTGGGCCGCAATGAGCACTCAAAAGTTGGTTTGAAAAATTGATTTGTAGGCAAACATTTGCATTATGGAAGATTTGCATAGAAACGCTCCAGAAACATGTAAATTGTTTATTATTTACAAAAGAAATAAATATATTTGCTCAGACAGAAAAATTAAACGAGAAATAAAAAAGCAGTTGAATTGTGTAAATTGGGTATTTTTTTATTTCTCGCTTAATTTTTCATTCTAAACAAATATATTCATTTTTTTGTAAACAGTAAACAACTTATATGTTTCAGGAGAGTTTCTATACTTCTATAATGCAAATTTTTGCCTAGAAATCAATTTTTCAAACCAACTTTTGAATGCTTATTGCGGGCTCAACCATTCGGAATATCCACGTAGTTTATTAGACAAAATAGACTTAGAATTGTCTTAAGAGCTTATTTTCGAAGTTTCTACTTTGCCTTTCCGGACACCCTACATATATATATATATATATATATATATATATATATATATATATATATATATATATATAGAGAGAGAGAGAGAGAGAGAGAGAGAGACAAAAATACACATATATATATATATATATATTATTATCATTTTTAATAGTAGAGAAGTTGTAAACGAACAAAAAATGGCTTACTGTGATTTATCATGTGAACATAGACACCTGCGAATAACATACGCTGTGCATGCACCGTTTAAAGATAGGCGGCAGCACAGTCATTAATTGTAGATCTCGAGATAATGTGGCAAGCGCCGCGGGATAACATCAGACTGCTTTGGTAGTGGGAGGCACAGTGCTCCTCTGTCGAGGGGTTTCTGAATAAGAGCTTTGCCTGTGCTTTGCCGGTGTCTTAAATTGCGCGTCTTTAAGGATGCCGGCCGAATACGTTGAGGCTGGCCAACACTGGCCAACACTGGCCAACACTGGCCAACACTGGCCAACACTGGCCAACACTGGCCAACACTGGCCAACACTGGCCAACACTGGCCAACACTGGCCAACACTGGCCAACACTGGCCAACACTGGCCAACACTGGCCAAAACTGGCCAAAACTGGCCAACACTGGCCAAAACTTGCCAACACTGGCCAAAACTTGCCAAAACTTGCCAAAACTTGCCAAAACTTGCAAAAACAAAAGGATGCCGGCCGTTGAGGTTTGACAAAACTTTCTTCGAGACAAATGTCTATCAAAACCTCGGTATCTCGAACCACAAAAAAGCAATTATAAGTTAAGTAATATTTCCACCTATTGAGATTCGAGTGTAAGTCGAAGTTCATTAAGAAGCTGAAGAAGAATTTTAAAAAAATATATTTTTAAAATTCGTTGTATCCACATTCTGGTTTCCGAGATTCTACTGTTTCATTTATTTTTTGTAGTGCGGCGTGCGTGGATTTAAGTGAATAAGGCATTTCATTCACTTTCATTACGACTAATGTTCGTTATAAAATCCTTGGGCTTTAATTTTATAAATTCAGTGTCCTTTAGCGACTACATAAAAAGAGAATGTGAATGAATCACTTTCAGTTCCCTGAAACAACTGCTCTCCACTGCCGGAGTGGAATTATTTCCAGAGGAAATTCCAGTAGTCAATTCCACCTTGTCATGACCATTGGGTTCGATGGTACCGCAATAAACTTCACTAGTAGAAGAAGGGCACTGCAAAAACCTGTTGGAAGGATTTGGGACAAAGTTGTAAACTGTTGTTTGGGAAAACCACGTTCACTCCCTGTTCCACGAAAATGAAGAGAGAAATATGAATCATGTCTGTCGGCAACATACTTCTCTGAATTTAATAATTTTTTAAAACTAAGATTCACTGCCTGATCAGATACAATAAGTTGACCAATTAACAGTTGATTTTGCATTTACTACGCAGAATGTTGAAACTATTGTAGGCTTTCATAACTAAAATGAAATGATTCTGGAAATAATTTCTAATGATGAGGGGAGGAGCGACATTGGCTTGAATTAATTGGTATCTCAGGGTCTCAGTATCTCGTGGTAAATTTTGTTGTTAAATGTGTAGTGATCAAAACTAATAAGGAAATTTATTCATTTCTCATAACTAGAGCTCGGACGTTTGGCAAAATGGCTATTTATTACTGTAACGATTTTATGGCTTTTAATGGTAGGAATTAATTATACTTCAGGAGTCGTTTTAGTAAACTATCATTTTGCCTTTTTTGGCCTATTTTAGCTTACGATGCCAATTTTTGCCATTTGCCTACAATACCTTTTTGGTTATTATTTTGCTTTTTTCTACCTTTTTGGTCATTATTTCGCTTTTTTTCTCTCGTCACCAATCTCGATCAAGCCGGAAATATACCTGCAAGCCTGGACAATACGAAAGTACCGTCATGTTTTATCATTATGTGGAAGCGGAGGCAGCTCAAGGACCAAGCAGCGTTAACAATCTAAATAAAAAAGGAAAGGTGATACCAATCAAAAAAATTTTTTTTTGCTTGATGTCGACAATCTTCGTTCACTTACGAGGATCCCATCCTATCTTTTGAGTATGGCCTTCGATCCCTTTTGAGGAGAGAGCTCTCTGTATATGATGTACCCTTCTCAGTACTAGCAATTGCACAAGAGCGAAGGTCAAAAAATATAATTATGTTTTCACTGATTTCATTTCAAGATTCAAAAGTAAATTCTAAATAGCATTTCGATGAGACAGCGTCGCGAGTAAAGCAAATTTTAAAGTTAAATTAAAAATGTGAATCATTAAAATTATTACTTTTTTACAATAATTGCTTTTAAATGTAATTTTTGATTGTTTTTTGCACCTCTAATTTAGCCAGAATGTGTCTTTTGCATGCCTATTTTAGTAAAAATAAATGTCTTTTTGTCTTCCTACTTTCAGTAAAATAAATGCCTGAACTTCCGGACTCTACTCATTACTATATTAATTAACTTCGATAAAAATTAAAATTGCTTTTCAAATTATTTATAGTTCGATACCAAATTTTAGATTATTCCGAGAATTTTTTGAGCTTAATTCATAACACCATTATTCAAATTTTTCAGCTTTATTTGCTGGCGACTGCAGAAAAAAGTCGCTGTTTATTCGTAACAGAAAGTTTTCTAAATGAATTTCCAGAAAAAACATTGTCAGTTCTCTAGCAGTATCAGTATAATACAGGAGTATTTACGATCCGGAGATCTCGCCTGTCTACAAAAGATCGGACTGTGAGAAGGTTGAGCTGTTATAACAGAAGAAGAAACTGTCAACTTCATTAAGAGGTTTAATATTGTATTTCGAGGTTTCATTAAGAGGTTTAATATCGTTACACTGCATAGACACTTGGTGAATGGTGGATAAGATGGTGAATTATCTGAAACTTTTATTCTGGCACATGGGAGTGAGATACTTTTACATACAGTAATATAATGTGTGGTATTATAATAATATATGATGTATGGTAATATATGGTATTATGGTAATATAATGTAATAAATTTGTTGAATAAATTTGGCTGTCTATAACTAAAATACGGAACTGTACCAATAATAATACTATAAGAAAACGACGAGAGTCTCTAGGTTAAAGAATTATATCTTAATATCGAAAACTCTATATTACTGACGATTCTGTATAAGCTATCCACAAAAAGCAGGGAATGTCTTTTCGTCCGTGATCTCTCGTGATCCCTGAAAAATGAAGGAATAGATAGGCAGTGATTTTACAACCGAAGACAATGAGTAGTTTTTATAGGATGCCAATGCAAGCGATAGAAAGATTTACCATCCTTCATAATTAAACTTCACCCCTGCCTCATTTCTTTAATCGAAAAGAGGGGAGTGTGGGTCCGATGAAGCCGATTGCCCGTAGATATCGGCATTACGATCTTAATTCGTTGGAATTAGTTATTACCGACAATTACATTACGAAAGATAGAATAGTGTACTGTAGTGTTGAGGTATAAGTGTGCCGTACACTATTCATTGTTATCGACAAAAAATAGAGAACTACCTTAAAATATCTTTCCGATGAAATTGAAAGAGAATGCTAGTTATCAATCTTCTAAAACCCTTTGCCGGTAATAGTTATTAGCCTTTTTCTATTTATTAATCATCAGAGTTGAATCCTTAAATCCAAATCCTATTGGAAATAATATTTTGCATTTGATTTTTAAACGTGTTTTTCACTCACTTGATGAAGCTGTCTTAAAACAAAACCGACGAAGGAAATTAAGGGAGTCTTCAATACCCAATTCCATATAACCAACCACAATTTTATAAAGACTAATTGGATAATGAGTAGTATGATAAAAACTAAAATTTAATGTTTGATCCAAGATGATCACGGTAAGTATAAGAAGAAAATCAAATATGATATTCGCAGAAATACATTGACTCCAAAGAGTACGAAATAGTGTAGTATATGCCAGTCAATCGTAAATACTTCATCTCCATTTCCAGCCTCCATTCGACACGCTTCTTCCAAACGCTCTCCGATGCGCCCACTGTCCATTTCGCCAGGCGAAGTCCCAGCATGAGCGATGAATTTCCGCGCCGCTATAACGTGTTACGTTGCCTTGCAAAACCCTCCCGATCGAGACGCTGGGCCGGGGCCTCCAGGACGTCGCTGGAAACCCGCCCCACCGCGAGCTACTCTCTCTCTCTTTCTCCCTCCCCCTCCACCCGTCGTTTCCAACCGGCAGTGAATCTCACCCGCAATAAACGATCACGGTCAGGGTCGTCCCGGCGGGCGTCACAGATTCCGCGCGGCGGCCGTTCCGGACGCCCCCAGCCGCCGATCCCACCACCGCTTCCGTTGCCCTCGCCGCCTCCATCACCACCCACCACCCTATCCCCGCCGCCCGCGCCGTCTCCAGCCCTGCCGCCCCCGTCGCGGGCGGGGAGCGGGGAGCAGGAGCGTGGATCGCCGCTTCCGTCGCCTGCCGCCGCCGATCCCATCACCGCTTCCGTTGGCCCCCGCCGCCTCGCCCCCGCCGCCTCGCCCCCGCCGCCTCGCCCCGTCCGGGCGGGGAGCGGGAGCGCGGAGGCAGCGGGTGCGAGGGGCGGGGCGGGAGTGGCGGCGGGCGGGGAGCGGGGAGCAGGAACGCGGAGGCAGCGGGTGCGAGAGCCGGGGCGGTGACGGCGGCGGGCAGGCGGGGAGCGGGAGCGCGGAGGCAGCTGTTGCGGGGGGCGTGGCGGGGCGGGGGAGGCGGCGGTCGCTCGCGGAAGGAGGCCGCGCTCGCGCGCGCGCGCGCGGGCGCGTGGCGCTGAGAGAGGAGGGGGGCGGGGACGGGACGGGGGTGGAAGGGAGGGAGAGGGGTGAGAGTAGCGCTTGCGAAGCGACTCGCGATTCGCTTCATTCAGACGCGCGCGCGCGCCCGTTGCAGGCCGGCGCCATGGCCAGCCTCATGCACCTGGTCGTCGACAACTACAACGAGCTCATCGAGAACACCAAAGGTAAGCCCTGCCTCCCGCCTGGCGAGCGACCACCCTGGACCACACTGAAGAATCTCTCTCGAGCAGCTCGCGATATTTGTCGAATTTGCGTACGTTTTCTGCGTCATCTTCAGTGATAAAAATATCAGTGCGTAATAGTGTCATTTAATGATCTGTTACCATGATTTTACACATTATTACTTCAAAAATAAATTTGGTGTTCATTAATATTTATTTATTTTTTCGTTTTCTTTAAATGTCTCCATCAGTTTTCGAATGACAGTTCGAAAGTCTACCAGATACAAAATTATGGAGTCTTTTATGAGTTTTCATCGCAATCTATCGTATTTTCCATCGTAATTTAACCAGCAATCATAGAACAAACCAATTCGTGTGTCAAAATTGTAGGAGTAATTAGTTACAAGTTCGTGAGAGATTCTTTAGGATATGTTCCGCTAATACAACAGCGCAGAATGTGTTGGCGCAGGTCAACGTATGAAATCCATCTACTAGGGCTCAAATGCAAATTGATTATGGGTGATGAAACGCACTTAGCCTAAAATTAATTTGATAATATACATCTCTCAGCTAAATCTGTATAGCCATCATCAGTTTTGTTAAATAGTAAGTTTTTTGCTGATATTTTTATTACTTCATGTTTACACTGTAAATCTAGACTTAATTTTTTTTATTTTCTTAGCAGTGTTTCAAATATTTCCCAGTCGCAATTTAATTACTTGATCAAAGATATCAAGATTACTAGAATTATTAATCTCATTAAGTGTTCAAGCAAATTGTTGGCACATATGAAATACTTTGGACCATAATTGATTTTTTCATGAAATTAGATTCACTTCACTAAAAAAATAATTGTATTATTTACTTGTGAAGCAGTGGAAAGACAAAATTAGTATAAAAACATCAAATGCAAATTCTATTTTATTAAATTTCCACATCAGCGCAGAATGATATTTCTTTAACTTAATGGTCATAATTTTTTGTCAAGCGAACTGATCGTTTCAAAAATATTAAAATAGTAATTTTTGTGGAGTTCAGTTATCAGTTATTTCCTAAATAGCGTAGGTTCATATTGATTACTCAGTTTTAGCGAAACATTGAATAATTTGGTGATAGTTAAGAATACATGTTACCCAATCATTCAAATCCACTTTCCTAACAAATTTCTCACATTTTCCGTGTAAAATGCCGGTTTTATACAAGCTAAACAATTCTGTAAAAAGTGTTCGTCTGTGTGTTGTAGATCCTCAAGTAGACTCATGGCTGTTCATGAGCTCCCCGGTGCCCGTCCTGGGCATATTAGCCTTCTACCTCTACTTCGTGCTCAAGCTAGGTCCTGCAATAATGAAGGACCGCAAGCCATTCAACCTGCAGGGTGTGTTAGTGGCGTACAACGCCTACCAAGTGATCTTCAGTGCGTGGCTCTGCACTATGGTAAGTGCTCTCATTGAAGCTCGTACAGCTTTCGTAATCTTCGCTAACAGCTAACACCGCTAAAAATTTACGCTGGGCTCCGTCAGTGCAATTGTAATTTATAACTTAATTTGCAACTCTTGGCCCATTAACATTCAGTAAGGAACATACTAACACACGAATTAGCAAGAGCGATTTGGCAGATAAAGGGTTTTTAATCAGTGGACAGCGAGTTTTGCGCAGCTGTGCGATGAAAAAACGGAAAACCAAACTCTAATACTGATTTCCTCTACTTAGAAGTTGTAAAAGGGTAAACAAATATTGTCAAATTTCATCCAGTATAAATTACTCTTTTATACTTATTACTTTTTATATAAACATGAGAAGGATAGCGGCGTCGATGCCCTTCTCTTATCTACACGCGATCAAAGCTCTCAAATTATTATTATTATTATTATTATTATTATTATTATTATTATATTTCTTTTTTGTGGTTTGGGTCGATAGAACACCCCAGCGTGAATATTATCGTACTCTCTTTTCTGTGTTCCGACTTAGTGCATTTGCTTTTTCTTCGGCAGGGACGATTTTTTTCACATAATTGAAGGTGTAAACGGAAACAGTATGAGACTCTTTAGATTTTAATGTAATTCGTCATTTCGCATGCCCGGCGGAAGTGTACGATCAGTTCCGCATTAATATTTAAAGGGTCTCTACGCACGACCAAACCACACAACTAATAATCGAATATTTTACGTCTAATTAAAATGCTTATTAAAATAATCTACAATTTTGTTTCCAATCTAAAAGATGTCAAATTAAGGCACCGCACCACCTACAAAATTACTTATCATCTGTAAGTAATGTCGGGTTACCGAGTAATTCCAAGTTCACTGTTAATATTCATCAAAGTCAGGCCCAGTGGATAATGTGGGTATGGTGGGTAGCTATCCCCACGTGAAAAAGTTCGACCCACTCGGAATTTGGAGTGAGAGAAATATTCCGTACACGTCAAATTCTAGAAATGAAGTTGCTCGGAATTCCGTCCACTCAAAACGTACATGCGATCAACTACGTTGCGAGATTGGCTCAACAGTAGTGTGATTTAAAATGTTTATACCGACAAAACTCAACTTGCAATTTGCATTGCAAAATGAATTGGTGAAGTTACGTAAAATAAATATGATAACAATTTAATGATAAACATGACATTTTGAAAAGAACAACATGTTTTGTATTTGTTCCTTTACGTAAATTTTCGATGGGAATTGGGGGGGGGGGAGAAGGGGACCTCAACCACCCACTCGAACTTTATACCAATCGCCGACCCTGATCAAATTGGTTTTACATCTTACTGATTTTAAAAAGTTTGTTGCTTTATTCAGAAATATTACACAAGGAAAATTGCTCTGGTGTTCCTAGTTATCGCGTAAATAAACGGCGCAATACATCTACGTCTATACCGAGATGAACAAAATCTACATCTCAGTTTATATGTGCCCAATTACCAACACATCTCTTCTACAGAAGTATCTTCTCATGTTTCTAACATTTTGCCATCAGAACTTCGCACAACTTCCTGTCGTTTCCGCAGATAACCTGCGCGACGAGGAAACAATGAAACCGCCTAGGCGGACGACGCAGTGTTTTACTAAAAATTCTGAATTTCTTTGCGCACTAACAGAACATTTTAAACCAATAACATACCTTTATATTTATATTCTCAGGAGGTGTTTGTATAGCAGTTCGTGTTAATACCCTACGCAATAAAAAATAACAATCCCACATGTTTACGTATCTATGACAGTGCGCGAGAATGTGCGCGCGTGTGTGCAAATGCACACACAGTATGTGTGTCTGTGTGCTCGTGCTTTTAACACATGCGTGTGCGATGTTTGAGCGTGTCAAGTGCGCGTGCGAGTACGAACGAGCTCCAGCAATCATTAGACCATCTTGTTAATTGGTCTGAATAATCATCCCGAATCACGAGGAGCAGCGGCCTACCTTTCGAAGACGATGCAAATAATGAACCGTGTGAACGCAGGGAACAGGAGGCAGGCGGTGGCATCGGGAAATGGACGGAAAATTAGATTGCACATGTCACGTCATCAGAGTCGCTTCCGCCGCTGTCACTTCCGGCTCTTTCCCTGCCGTCACCTCCTTCACTATTGCTGTGCCACCGCTGCCTGTACCGTCGTCGCCACGAACTCCGTCGCCATATCCGCCGCCCCCTCAGCGTCCTCCGCCGCATCCGCTGCCGTCACCACCACCGTCACCACCGCCGCTACATATGCGTCCGTCGACGCCTCCACTGCCTCCAGCGCCTCCGCCACCCTCTCCAGTCTGCTTCCGATTCCGTTGCTTCCGCGGCAGCCGCTACCGCTACCGTTACCGCTGCCGTCTCCATCTTTACCTTCACCTTCACCTCTAATCCTTCACCGACGCCTACGTCGCCGCCACTGTCGACGACATCGCTGCCTCCGCCTCCACCGCCGCCTCCGCCTCTGCCGCCGCCGCCTCCACTGCCGCCTCCACCGCCTCCGCCGCCGCCTCCACCGCCGCCACCACCTCCTCCGCCGTCTACTCCGCCTCCGCCTTCACTTCCACCGCTACCGTCGCCTCCTCCACCTCCACCTCCACCTCCACCTCCACCTTCACCTCCACCTTCACCTCCACCTCAGTCTCCTCCGCCTCCTCCCCCTCCTCTTCCTCATTTCCCTCTGCATCCTCCACCTCCTCCGCGCGCACCTGCTGCACCACAGTCGTCATCCGCCACCCGCGCCGCCATCTCCGCAGCCACATCTGCCTCGACTTCATTGCATCCAGCATCGTCGCCAGTTTCTCCAGTCTGCTTCCTTGACCGTTGCTTCCGCTGCCGTCTCCACCTCTGCCTTCACCTTCACCCCTAGTCCTCCACCTCCACCGCTGCCGGCGCGCCCTCCGGAATGGTGAATGTAGAAAGGCGGTCATCGCGCGTGTCCCACAACTGTCTCCGCGCGGCGCCGCGCCGCCGTGCAGGAGAGCTTGCGCCGCCGGGGGCGTAACCCCCCACACCCCTCTCCTGCGACGCGCCATTACCGAAACAAGCGGGGGGGGTCAGTGACCCCGTTACACCTACTGCTATTATTACTCTCTCGTTTACTTTCTACTCATTCTTTTCGTTTAGACTCAAAATTGCCGGGCGAAGAAAATACCTCTCAATGTTTGTGCATATTTTTACTTCTTCGCGTACTACTTACGTAGTCCACACAAAGTTTTGTAACGCTGCAGTGAAAAGCGGAGATTTTTCGGCAGAAACATTCGTATTGTAAGTCAATCGTCCTTCTGCAACTGCAGCATTGAAGGTAAAGATGTTTTTTTCCTAATTAAATCTATTCTTCAAAATAAGATCTTTGAATGAGGTCATTTGTTTTTCAGAATACAAGTATATAGTGGCGCGACAGCCCGTGAACGGGTTCATGCCTGCCGACGACGTCCCTGCATCGCGGCCATGGGTTAAGGGGTTACGTGTTGTTAGCATGTAGACATCCCCACACCGTATACCGGTCTTCTCACTTGAGAAGTGAATTTTCTCATCGTCACACAGCAGCATGAACTGGGACATTGCAAGGAAAACGCACACCATGTCTTGCCTCGACCGGAAATCGAACCCGGGGACGCGTAGTGGAGAGCGAGCACGCTCATCTAGAGCCAGAGGCTAAAATACAAGTACTTCTTCCGTAATTTTGCGCGCAATAAAGACAATTTTTTAAAATTCTCTTTAAAAAAAGAGCTGCAAATATTTGCGTTAATTATTTTCGGATAATGCGAAGTACATTTATAAAAATGGCGCTGTAACAATCTTTAAACTCTCTAATTTTTCGAAAATCGCAAAAGTTACAAATAATGCGATAAAATATGTGCTATTATAACCACTAGTTTAGATATGGGCCAAAGAACTATTGTAAATCCCCTCGTCATTTTCAAGCACAGAATTTAAAACAAACATTAATTAAGAATGAAATGAATTATGTTTTGTTTCACGAGACTTTATTTTGGTACAAACTAATCTTCAGAAAATACATCAGTGGAACATATTACTATTCTTGATCACCTTCACTTATGCATAAAAGTAATTGCTAAAAAGAAAACGTCCTTGTCATTCGAATGAGTATCCCATTGTATGTGTGAGTGTGAATGTATATGATTAATGCTTAGCATGAATGTGGAGTTGTAGATGATGTGCACATGCTCGATCACATTCAATTTCATGAGACTATATTACAATTAGTTGATTTGTAAAGCTATTTCCCACAATTGCTTTTTCAACTAATGTCTTCTGATACATTTTCTCAAGTGTTGTTTCCTTTTGAATTACGGATTTTCAAGACGCCATTTGTTTCCCGATGGTGATCCAGACGACTCTTCTCTTTACATTACGTAAATGGAAGTTATTAGCCTTCCTTTTCGAGTGCGTAGATTTCCACGGCCGGAATTTATATTATCTCCAGGCTATCCGGGGTGAGCCACGTTTCTGTCGTGGTGGCTGACATATTGTGGCCTTACCCAGAGCGCATTGCTTCCATTCATATTGCACACAACCTGTTGAAGCAAATCCGTCCATCTCTCTCTCTGCGTTGGATACCAAGTTGAGGATTAGAACAGAAACTATAAAGACCCCTCAGTTTTCTTTCGACTACCCTGTTCATTGGTTTTCTGTACTCATACAAAAATCTAATTAACAAATCAATATCTAACCTATACCCATAAAAAAGCAGCAATCAAAACACGCCAGTCATAGGACAATGGACACTTCCAAAGGTTAATAAGAACATGATTAGGCCAATCTCCTTGGGCCAACATTTTGAATTAGAAGCCAAGAACTGAGAATAAAAAAAATAATTAGGGTACACCAGGTTGCTTTCCACTCAAAACGTACTTTCATATCTGCAACACAAGAATTCTGGTAGATTTCACCTCGTGATGTATGATTAGGTGATACACATTTATCGCTATTTAATATTGCACAAAAATACAATTTCCAAATTGAGTGCATGGTGGACAATCCATTGCAGATAATATCTGACCTCACGACTTCTTTTCGAAATCAGACGTAGAAATATATTTTTTATCTCTACATAACTAACTTCTACGTTGTTTCCAGAAGTGTTCTCAGTGTTAAAGAATGATAACCCTTACATAATGCACCTGGATAAAAATTAACTTACTTAAAAGCAGGTCTGCTACAAGATGAAGTACGAAATACAATTTTACTAGTACTTTCAGTTTCCAAACCAGCATTGTCAACATACACATCCGTTTGATTATAACCGAAATTACCTCTTTTCACCAACTCTTTTCCATTCAAAATAGTTTGCTTTTTACCATCACAATTGTCACACATTTCATTATTTTGAGAACATTCTTCACACTATTCTTCGACAAACCTGACTTAACTTTACTATACGCGTAAGAACCATCTATTCTAAATTCACTAATAAATATAAAAAATTCTAAAATATATAAAAAAAACAGAATACCATCAAATTGATCTTATGAACACACAATTTCATCTGTTACACTTAATAACTCATTAAGTTCAATAACAATGCATGTTGGAATTCCAAACTAAGCCAATAAACTCAACTTCCTATTTTGTATGTTCATCCTACTACTAGTTGATGCATTCTGAATATCTACACCAAATCGACGACGATCGATATGTCTACAATAATTTCCACAAAAAATGTTTTCTATAAATTCGACGTCTGTAAAGCATCATCAAGATCTGAAAATGAAGTCTACCTGTCAACATCTGTAGCCTCCGTAAAAACACCGGATATGCAAAAGGTTTCGTAATTGGAAATGAATGCAACACAACCAGAAAGGGTCCAAAGCATAACTATCCTTAAATTTTAATGCCAATGACATTTCACCACAAAACCAATAGTCTAGAAAGATAATGCCTATCCTTTTCGTTTGCGCCCTGTTTCCTGAAGCACTGTAAAAAGAAGTAATGCCTATTCATTAGCCAAGAGTTATTTATGACGTGAGAGGTAAAAGTGACATTTTATTTTACGAGCAGGAAAGATTGCGACACGAGGCCGACGGGTCGAGACATTACCAGAAACATCTCTTGCTTCAATTACAAAGGTGTAGGTAATGTTCTAAAACAAGTGCAACGCCTAAAATTTTCGAAAAAAAGAGAGATTTTAAATCATTTACATCAATTTTATATTTATACATTTGCGACCATTTTACCTGAACAAACAAAAAAAAAGTACACCACAGTCTCCTTCCTTTTGAAATGAACCAATTATCATTCTTATTTCTCTTTTTCACAGCCATTTCGAGTGGGCGCGGTGCAGTTCCTCTTTACTCATGGCTGCCAACCTCCGAAACAGCGCAACCCATTCGCGGACGAGGTAAGTTATGTTTCAGTAGGAGTTTCGTTACCCTCTTTTCTATCTCATAGGCGACGGAAAATGCAATTATATTCAAATATTTTCACATCATTTTATCTGTGTATTTGCAAGAGTTTTTTAATATGATAATTGCTACCGCCACGTGTTGTAGAAACAACTGAGCTAAGAATTCAAATATCCAATTTCACATTTTTGATATTTTACAGAGTGAGTTAGCGTTCTTTGAACAATGGAATGTATTTTATGAAACAGCATTCTTTGAAGTCACGTCCAGGATGGTGGACAAAGCTACTACATTTCGCAATAGCCAGATGTATTCTTGACCTCCTTCGTCATTAGAACTAATGTAGGGTGTCCCCGAAAGCACAATTGTAATAGGTGCATTTCTTCTGAGATGTCTTGCAACTTCAAAAAGGCATGTTTTCTACAAAAGTTTACCTTAATAATAAGTATGTGTAGAAGATGAATGAGATATCAGGTCAAATGTAAAACATTTACTAGTAATGATTCCCAACAAAACGTTGATCGAGGGAATTTTGGACACAGAAGCACGTTGCTTATACATTTTCCTAATAGAAAGGAGAACTATCGCATCCAAAAGAGCTTTTCATTTTAAACATGAGATATTTAGAAAATGGAACGTCACAGAAAATAATAGATATAAATAACAGATACAAAGAATAAGAAGATAAAGGTAATAGATATAAATTATAAATGCCAACTTAAATACGACAACGGATTAAACAATAGGTTTATATAATAAAAATAATAAAATAAAAAAATAAAAAAATCATTGGACCTTTTTTGTTGTATTACTGAATAAATAGTTTAATTTCTGAAATTGATTGAAATTGTCATATGTGAGATACTCTCAACGACATTTTTGCACAACGGGGAACTTCTTTCTCGTTCGCAAAATATTGCAAGTAAGCACGAGCGCCTTTGCGGACTTTGCTTCTGGGCTGCAAAATGCGTGGTTGGAGATTTTGGAGCGTGATCGTGGCGCGGCGTCGTGCGGTGGGCCGCGATGCGGGGAAGTGGGGGCCGATGCAAGATGTGACGTAGCATGTTAGGGCCGGCAATGTTTGCACGATGATGCGAGACGGCGTGTAGCGGCGCAAGGCGGAGCGGGGCGGGGCGGGGCGGGGCGGGGGCGGGGCGGGGCGGGACGGGGCGGGACGGGGCGGGACGAGGCGGGACGGGGCGGGACGAGGCGAGGCGGGGCGAGGACGGGGCGGGACGAGGCGGGGCGGGACGAGGCGGGATGAGACGGGGCGGGGCGAGGCGGGATGAGGCGGAGCGGGGCGGGGCGGGGCGGCGCGGGGTGGGGCGGCGCGGGGTGGGGCGGCGCGGGGTGGGGCGGAACGGGCGGGGAGGAGCGGGCGGGGCGGGGTGGGGCGGAGCGAGCAGGGAGGAGCGGGCGGGGCGGGGTGGGGCGGGGTGGGGCGGGGAGGTGCAGAGCGGAGCGGGGGCAGTGCGAGGCGCGGTGAAGCGAGAAGAGGCGAGGTGAGATGGAGAGGGTGGGTCGAGGTGAGGCGAGAAGAGGCGTGGCGGGGAGGGGAGGGGAGAGGCGAGAATGCGCAGAGCGGGGCGAGGCGAGGCGAAGTGACGTGAGGTGAGAGGGAGGGCGGGGCGAGGTGGAGGTGAGGTGAGGCGAGATGGAACAGGCAGGGCGGGCGAGGCGCGATAGAGTGGGGCGTGGCAGGGTGAAGTGGGGCGAGGCAGGGCGGGGAGGGAAGAGGCGGAATGGTGAAGATCGGGGCGAGGCGAGGCGAGAAGAGGCGAGGTGAGAGAGCGGGGCTAGGTGAGGCGAGATGGAACAGGCAGGACGAGCGAGGCGCGATAGTGGGCGGGACTGGGGTAGGGTGGGGTCAGGCGGGGCGAGGAGGTGCAGAGCGGGGCGAGGCGAGGTGATGGAGAGGGCAGGCCGGGGTGAGGCGAGATGGAGAGAGTGGGAGGAGACGGGGGGCGGGGATGCAATGCGCTCGCCTAAGTATCCTGTCGGCACGGGCAAACGCGTGCGGCACGAGACACGCTCGCCTGACTGGGCAAGTCATCAGAGTGCTGACGTAGGGTGGCTGTTGTTCACAGGTCTCCGCGGGCGCCTGGTGGTATTTCTTCTCAAAGATCATCGAACTTCTCGACACGGTAAGCTTATTCATTATAGTTGTAATGGGTTCTTCCTGTTAACCTTAAGTAGGTGATCTGGTGTGGACTGTGGTTTACCACGCGCACTAGATCCATAACGTTACCTGTGAGAATGCTCTTGTGTCTTCTAATTTACTCATAGCATCTTATCTTAGGAGTATTCAGCGTCATCAGATATATTTATTAAATTATTGGCAAATTCAATTTACGAATTCTCTGGAAGTCTATAAAAATCGTGATTCCTGCTTTGCATTCGATTGCAAACTTGTACATGATTTTCTTCGCTAGTGTTGTGGGGAACGGCACTTCACGAGAATTGCATACACAGAGTCATAACTTTAGCACCTTTCTATAATTTTTGAACGGTTGAAGTTATTGCAATGCAGATTTCACGAAAGTGCATATGGGAATGGAGCTAATGTATGTATTCGTCTTTTTATGCTCATTATGATAGACTAAAAAATATGTATGGTTCCATTTCTTGAGGAATTTTGATTTTTTGCGACTTGTATTTTGAAAGTAACAGTTCACCAGACACGGTAATGCAGCACACTCCATGCTATCGCGCGGTCGCGGTGTTACCAAGTCCATTAAACGCAATGTCACAAAAAATCAAAATTACTCTAAAAAAATCTTGGTGGTTTCCGCAGAAATATTGTGGAACTTCCGTTACAGAAATTGTCTCTTTTATATTACTTTAAAAAACTGTTATCTAACATATAACAATATGCATATCAATGGTTTCGTCTTTTTGCGCTCGTCATAATAAATTTTAAAAAACCCATATAGTTCAATTTAAACAAACTAAGGTTACCGCAATATCTCTTAAAATACAAGTGATAAAATGGAAATTAATATATCTATAAACTAGCCCCATTCTCTCGTAGTGAAAACTACATTGCAATAGCTTCAATCGTTCAAAAATTACAGGAGATGCTAAAGTTGCGTGATTCACCCTGCATCATGCAAAGGCCTGGTTATTGTTAAATTTGTTTTTATTAGTTTGTCTTTGAATCTTATTTCATATCAATATAAACTTTCTTGTTAATTTCCAAATATATCATATAAATATTAATTTCTAATTTAGTAGTACATTGCGAGGCCACTTCGTCATAAAATGAGGCGAGAGACTTGGCTCATGCTAAGATGCAATGTCCCAATTTGTCAAAGAAGGTGGATCCATTTGTTGAATTTCTCGACTAAGCGAACTTATTTATCAATATTCATAAACTCATTAACTTTCCAATATCTAGAAAGCCAAACAAACAGATTTGCTTTGCTTTGCTTTTGACATAGCATACGATAGTAACATGCTTATTTCACTTTTCTCAATCATCCCTCATTGTTTTATACTGCGGCCCTGAACGCTAGTCCAATTTCGTTCATTAGGAGAGAGAGACTTCTTTCCACGTGAAAAGACCAGCTTGGGTGGCTCAGGGTGTCAACTGATGTCACTGCTGTGCCTCTAACCGGGAGACTCCTAGGATTCGAGTCCCGGAGGAGGAAGAATTTTCGACGCTAGGCAGATAGAGATCAGCCGCTCTCTCGAGGAGAATTCTAGCGGCCAGCTGCTCTCACTGGCAGTCTTTTTCTAATCGACCAAGCTAATGCCGGAGCCAAACCCTATCAAACGGGCCCCAGACCACGCGCGATCTCTTTTCTTTTCCTTACTCTATCCTCACCCTTACTTACAAATACACTTACATGCATTACATCACCACTTATGCTAGGAGACCAGTCTGGAGCTTACAGCTCGACCTGGTGGGGAAAATCTGGACGGGGAAAACCCCGCAAGCCGGCGTGTGGGTCGGCGCCGAATCTCACCCTCTACGGGGGAAGGACTGCCCCTCCCGTGACAAAAGAATGCGCTACTCTCACGGGACTGATTCCCAAAGCGGTTCACGCGCCCGAAAAGAGTGTCGGCTAGTGCCCCAGTTGCACCTCCATCGAAGGACCATGTTGCTGCAAATTCCTGACAAACATCGATATTGCTGCCATATCTTGAATATTGAATGTCATTGAAAGGAAAATGTATATTCCTAAGATGTTATGAGATCTTTTTCGATTATCTGGGGGTTGTCGTCAACCGTGCAACCTAAGCACGAGCCGCCACTGCCGGAAACACCAATCAATCAATCAATCGGGCGAAAGTGGGGGAGGACGCAACTTTTTTTCGCCCTCTTCTTTTCTTAGCAGGCGGCAATAGCTGTGGTTTGCCGAAGCTTTGATCAATCGAAGTAAAACGACAGATTTTAAAAAATCTCAAAATAATTTGAAACATAAAATAATATTATTTACTTAGGGAATCAAGTACCCTTATTCAAATGAATACAAACAAGAGAGCTGTCAGGTACATAATGGCAAAAGACAAAGAAATACTAATTACCTGAAATAAACGTGCATCACGTAGGAGAGAAACTGCGAATTGTTTCATCTCAAATTCTTTGCAAAGAAAATAAGTAATAATGATGAAATAAATCGTATCTGTCTGTAGAATGAAGCTTTTGTTACGTTATGCATTCGACCTCTCGTAATGTACAACCCATTATTTCAACGGAATACAGAAAAAACAGAGGTGCGTAAACTGAGTCCCAAACTTTCCATGGTAAAGTCATCATCTTAAAAGGGCACAGTTGTCATTTCAGTTCATGAATATTCAGTTTATACCTGAATTGTTAAGTAATAATACTCGCATGCTAATAGCATAACAATATCCCACGAAATTTAACCCTTTTAATAATCTTGAAAGTAATGTCGATACACTTCATTTTCTAACTTCGACATCAGAGAAAACGTAAATAAAATGGAAATGAAACAATATTCAGTAAAATGTTTGTAGAGGAACTTAAGGAAAACCAACATATTGACTTGAAATCGTAATACAATATTAGTAGCAAGGATTTCTTTTTGGCAATTAGCGCACACTTTAATACTCGCGAGAAAACACACGTCAACTCTTAACCAAATACGCCGTTAAAATTTGTATTCCGGGAAGTGCGAGAGAAAGAAACACCTCCTGTGTGCCCTCTTGCAAACATTAGCATAAGGAGTATCTTTCACCGCTCCCTTCCTCCATTCATAAAACCATTTCCGTTCGCAAACAACTAACGTGTTTGTAAACGCGCGTTGAAACAACCGACGCACAGGAACAGGCCAAAGGCTCAAGGACAAGAGCGCCGAAATTCGCAAAGTGGTACGGGTCAACGCGAAACACCCTCCGAGAAGACACATTGCGCTTACTCGCGAAACAGCAAACTAGCGCGTACTTCTCCCTGCCCGTGGCCGGGTCCGGATGTAGGAACTCAGGGGCCGCAATCCGGAAAAGAGCATAAAATAGCAAATACGAAATACTGGTTGATCCCGACTGTACGGTACCCCTCACTGTCACGGCCTCCGTAATACGTTCGGACGTGTCGTACCGATATGCGATTTTTATGGCTCGTAAAGTTTTGAGACGCCCTCATACGCTTTGACCCCGCCGCATTATAACGCCATATTTCTTTCAAAAGTGAGTTTTCTCGCTTCCCTCGCCCGGATCCAAGTAACGGCGAGGCTCGGGCCTTCGATCCTCGCGTTCACTTTAAACAACCTTGAGTCTATCCATCGCATAATTACCAATTCACTTTTATAAGAAATCACTTCAGTAAGCACATTATAAGAAAGCCTCTAGTATTCAAACCGCGCAGTGAAGGTTACTGAAGGAGGCCGTGGCAGCGAGGGGTACCGTACAGTCGGGATCAGCCAAAATACTTTTAAGACCCCCCAACCGAAACAAAACTTCTCCAAATTTACTAAAAAATACTGATTATAATTGAACATTAGTTTTTATACAAATACCAATGAAAACTTATCAATTATTTACATAATTGAACATATATTTTTTGACATTTTTTCAAATATTTTATTATTTTTTCCATAGTGTGGGACCCTCATGGGTGAAAGCTCCTAAGAAACTACTCATTTTGCTTGTGGGTAAATCCGGCTGTGCCCGTGACCGACAGTGTCGTAGTTCACATGCTGCATGATTGCGTGCCGTGTTTCTTCGAAGATAACACTTTTTCCTTGTGAATGAGAACGTTCGTCGTTGTTTCTTTACCCAAAAGAAAACTAGCATAGCTTCGAATTAAGAACATCCTCCTTCCACTCCTAAACGATCAATTCTCTCTTTCATAGAGTCAAGGAATAATCATGAAATATGAAAAATAGTAAAGAGTAGCATTGACACCCGAATTTATCTGAGGACAATCCATTTTATGTAACTTGTATCTCAGAAAGACGAATTTCAAACGAAGATCATCTTTTTTTAAGAGATTCGGACAGCGCTATGATAGAACAGTGCTCACTTGTCCACTGGAACGCTACTCAAGAAACTAACGAGCAGCATTTCAAAATAAACGCAGAAAACGGAACGTGCTTCCAGATCCTAAATTACACAAGTTTTTAACTAGAGTACAAAAAACTATTGCATTTCTACAATGCCAGAACGGGACTTGAAAATACTAAAGATTTATTAACAAAGAGGGGTACTCGTGTGGTTATCGTAATCTACTTCACAAACATGTCCCAGGAGCACAAGATTTTTTTACCTGGGCTCTTAATGCATAACCAATCTTTGGAACTAAGTTTAATTCATGTCTAACTGGTTAGTAAAATATTGTTCATCAAATACATCATTGGTTCCTAGGTACACGTGGCCAAGTCCACTGTTACATCCACACAAATTGACTTTGGTTAGAAAAATTTCACAAATCCATTTCATGAACATGGATCTTCTATATTGTGTTCATTGTCTAAGTTGATAAATTATTATCAAGGGATACGCCTCCAGTTTGAATATAATGAATTAAAGTTACTAATGCTAATAATTTAAAGTTAATAACAAAATTTTTCTTACCTTTTGCAGGTGTTCTTTGTGTTGAGAAAGAAGCAGAACCAAGTAACATTCCTTCATGTGTATCATCACACAATAACGGCGCTCTTCTCCTGGGGCTACCTCAAGTTCTTGCCAGGTTTGTATTTAATTTTCTGAGACATTTGTACACAAGCAAGCGAAGGAATAAAATTGCAGTGACTTCTTTACTGACACATATAATTCTCAATGACACACATACAATTCACTCAAATCCTTGAATACACTTTCGGTTGATCAGAAGTATCCTTGAATACACTTTCGGTTGATCAGAAGTGGGCGGTGCCAGTTGAGTAAATAAGTCAGTAGAAGGAACCGTGACTTTGAAACCAAAGAGTACTATACAGCCTTTGGTTAGAATACTCTTTGGTTTGAACTGACCTCTTAAGCATCGTCTCACTTTTAGCTCTAGCGCTAAAAATTGGAGTTCCAGCATACTACGCATGCTCTGAAACAAATCCTTCGTTAAATACGGATTTGCCTAAAAGCACCGCTTTTACAAGTGGCTGTCTAAAAATTACTTTACAAAATCGCTTTCCGTAAAAAAAAACAGTTATTATACTCATTGTTTTCGTCTCCACATAATACGCTAAAGAAAGGTAGTTTTATACGAATTATCAGAAGTCGTGGAAACAAATTCCCAAATACGTGCCACTGATGGATCTCCAGGGGGGCATCAAACGTTTACAACAGAAAAATTGCAATTTGATAATAAGAAACAAGCTTTGATATGGTTGTCCCTTAATAAAATGTATATGTATTTTAAATTACTTTTCGGTCCCTTTTTAATTTTGGGCAAACACAATTAAATAGATACAAATTTATTTCATAATTTTATTTCAATGAAAACTGTGTAAAATTCATAAATAATTCAACGAGGTTTCAGGGATTGTTCTGTCTCCCTCATCAGGTGCTACCAATGAAAATTATATATATAAAATTAGTTAATATCTGAAGACCGCACAAATGATATTTACAATTTTAGTTAAAAGAATGAAGAGCATAACAATTACAAAAATAACAAACTAAAACTATTCCTAATTCAAGATGAAAGTTCACAAGTTATTCTAAATATAGAATCCAATCTGAATAAAAATAAATTCTCAAAGAGAAGAAATAGTAATTGATGGTTCAAGACAGTAAAAATTACAATATTTTGATAATGAAAGAGTATATCTTCCTTGAGGTGAGGATAGGAGCCAAATTAAAGCATTTTATTCTCCTACAACATATATTATTTTATCTATTACCATTGTATAAGAGAAAGCAAGAAAGTGCAAATGAAATATCGAAAGGAACTTGTCCTCCATTGTTTCAATGAGATTGTAGCACTGATCTGTATATTATATCAGGGTACAAATAGTGGATTTTTGTCAAAGAAACACAGTGGCACATACAAGGGGAGGGGACTCATGGACTGTCAGCACCCCTCCCTCGCCAAGCTGATGACACATTCACAAATATAGGTTTTACTAATTTTCTATAGTAGTGGTTTCTACAGCAGCTGCAACCTTTTTGATTGTTGCCCATGAGAGAATCAATATCTGGATTAAAACTTAACAGTTTCTGCCTCAAGTCACTTTCTTCATTCAATTTGTTTCTGTATTTATTTTTCAAATAAACTTCAATTGAGAAAGCTTGTTCACCCAGAAAGTGGTTGAGAACCCTATTCAATGTCTCAGTGCAAGTAAATTCTTGCCAAATTTATCCAGAAAGGAACCAATGACATTGTTTTAAAAATTAGTTTTAGAATCTGGCCAGATGGTAGTTCAATTAATGAGCCTTTAATCATTTGATGGTATTTTCATTTTCTTTCTGTAGTCTTCCAACTTCATCTCTTGCCTAGCATTCTGTGGCCCAATTAAATGCTATCTGTGTGTGTCCCACTTGCAGGCTATGGCCCAGAGGTTGAGAAATTTCATTTCTATAGAAATGAAAGTCAATAACTCAATTAAATTGAAATATATTATAAATAACTATAAATGACTAATGAAAAGAAATATTCAATTCAATATAAATGAGAAATTCTTGTTGAGAAAATATAAGTCAATTAAACACCACACTTATAGCCCCACCTCCCATAGAAAATTTCTAATTATATATCAAAGACATCTAAATAAATTTACTAATTGTATTTGCAGTGAAATAAAATTCTCAACTTTGAATTGAAACTTTTTAATTCACTATAGAATAAAACTGTTATTTGATGCCAAAAACAATGAAATAGTTGCGCCTCTACATAATTGTAATGAATAAAAATAATTATTTGATTAATTAGATTTAAACTGCTTCATTTCATCACTTATTTACTAATTTACTGATTTGTTTATCTGCCAGTTAACAGACAGAAAGTAAAAAATACTGTGAATGTCTGAATTAAGTAAGTAGTAATGTTTCTATGAGAAACAGAAAACAAATAAATTTGATAGAAAAACAAGTAATAGTGAAAACGTTTTAGAATTTCAGCTTTGTAATTTTCATGAATTACTGTTTTATCTGTAATAAATTTTTCTTCAGATTGACATTAAAATACCTACATCTGCTGAGATAGGCATTTGAAACATTTCCTCCCTCAATGAAAAAAGGTGTATTTAAAGGTTAATGTGATTTTTGAGCTAAACACATTCAAATTCAAGAATAAATTATAATCTTAACTTGCCATAATTTTGTCCATTTTTATCCACCTGGATCTTCTTCTAACCCAATGCCAACTTAAATGGAAATTCATCTTCAAAACAAATATTTCAATTATTCTGGCTTTGACAGCATTCACTAAAGGTAACATCTATTCTTCGTTTTCTATGCTTCTGACCAACTTCACATTTTCAGAAGTACTCATCCAACTTTAGAAAAACATTACAAGTATGTCCTGTCCATTCAGTAACTTCCTTTCCATTCAGTTACAATATCACAACAAATGTGAACATTTATGCAATACAAATCAACCAAATTGTCAAGCAATGTGAAATAAATATAAAGGTTTTCTTTTTGACATCCATTTGATGCCAACAAATAACTTTTTTGAATAACTTTGACATATTTCTAGCTTCTATTAATTTTTGAAGTGCAAATGTAGTTTGATTTCTTCCAACACAAAACATTTTTCTACGATATGCATAAATTTTAGATTGTTATAACTAGGGCCCGAATGTTTATGACATGTCATATATTTTGTCTTTGCATTATTTCCATGGAAAATGTAAGACAAGCATGATTTTATCTACAATGGCTAAAATTATGCAATTTTCATGTGTCATATAGTCATATTTACTTCTTTTTTTTTAACCTTTGATCATTTTCCTTTAATTTTTCATATTATGGTCATATTTTTTCATGAATCTTTGTATTTTTTGTCATAGTCTTTTCTTTTTGATTCCATTTTTGCATACTTGCTTGCAGTCGTCTCAAAGAGATTTTTTAGGTTTCTAATTGTTATCTAATTTCTTAGAATTTTTTGTTGTATATAATTGTCTGTCTTCTATATAAATATATATGTGAATTAGGAGGGTAAGCTATGTAGATGGGGAAAAAGAAAGAAAAGAAAGCACCAGATGCGGTTTAGGAAGTGGTTTAGTTTTGTCAGTTTTGTGCCAAGGTCAACTGCCTCTATAAAATTTATTTAATAACTTTATCAAGAAGAACTGTCTTCACAGAGTGACAAAGGAGAAGAGGTAAATTACGAATGTGCTAGATTTTAAAAGTATATTTTCAATATAATGGTTATTTTAACAGCGGAAAGATTTTGAAGGTTTTGATAATGCCACCAAAAAATTTTTCAGTCATATTTTCAAATTTTTAGGTCATAAATACTTGCATATTTCTAACATTTTTAGGTCATAAACATCTGGACCCTAGTAATGACACCAAAATGTAATACTACGAAATGGAAGATAAGTTATGTATTTAAAAATGAAAATGTCCTCATACCATTTTGTATTTTCCTGAATTGTCACCATTTTTCCACCTTGTTAGATTCCTAATTCCACGTAAAAAACTAATTTTATTTTTTTATATTAAAAAAAATTTTTTTAAAACCCTTATTTTCAATTTTTTTGAGATACATCAGGAGTTTGGAAAAGCGATGATAAATTGCAAATAAAACAGCTTGAAGAAAAATAAAATTAATTATGAAAATATATTTTTATCTTCATTTTAGTTATAAATAATATCTATTTTTGCTTTTAATCCTACTTTGGAATGGAATTAGAAATGGAATTTTTATTAGCAGTCTACTCAGCAAAGTGTATAGTACTTAAAGATTCACTTAACAAACCTAAACAAGAACTTTGATTTGAATGTGAAAAATAAATATTTAATCAAATTAATATTAAATCAGAAAAATAAATATTTAATGTGTTTCTATTGAAACACTGATGGCAAGAAATAAAATAATAATGAATGTATTTAAGAAATATTAAGTTAAAAATAATCAATGAAAACATGTGTTACTATTAATTTAACATTGTTGCAGGTGAACAAGGAGTGATTATTGGTTGTTTAAACTCTTTGGTTCATGTCGTCATGTACTTTTACTATATGCTTGCTGCGATGGGCCCAAGGTTCCAAAAATATTTATGGTGGAAAAAGTACATGACATGGATTCAGCTGGTAAGCCAAATTATTTACTTTTTTATTCTACTTTAAGTAAGTGCCTCTTCTAAACCACTCCACAAATGTATTCTATAGATTTTATTGCACTAAATTTCCATTCTAGAAGATAGGCTGAGAAAATTAACACTACACAAATTAAAACCACAATATTTCTGAATTTCTCTTAAGTGGAGTAATTGATTGCCTTGAAAACAAAATCCTAGAATGAAATTTAAAAAATTTGAAGATTTGAATGTGGTTAATGTGCATGTGAGATAATATTACAATAAAGTATTCTCAATAGTCGGATAAACATAGTTCACAATTATAAAAATAATAGAAACATATTAAAAAAATATCCCCTTTTTTTGCAAAATAATCTTATACATTTCATTAATTTCTCTTTATACATTAATTAAAGATTAATTAATGATGAATAACAAATGTTAAGCAGACCTTGTAGAGAATGAAATGATTTGAAATACAGTTGGACCTCCACATATTGAACTTCTATATATTGATTTTCTTTATAAATCAAATATTTTTTGTGTTCCTTGAAAATTCCATTTAAAAACATTTCTATAAATAGAAAATTATATCTGTATATAAAACTCATTTACTGACTTGACGATCTTTTTCTGTGAAATAAAAATTTACAGTTAATACTCTAAATTATGTTTTTAAAAAAGTAGTATTGTTTAATTTGGAAGGAGAGTATTACAACTGTGGAAAAATATAACTTCATTCTGGACATTTGCAAAATTGAATAAATGTTTATACACTTTCTATATCCAGTTCCCAGCTTTCTCAGGAAGGTAGCTCACTCCTGCTATCACTCCCCATGGGAACATGTCAGCCATGGGAATATGGTCGCCAAAGTGATCTGAAAGTCAATCGTATGCCTCTTGGTCTAATAGCCCTCCCTTTCGATGTTAGTTTGTCAGTTCAGTGCAGTTGCTGTTAAGTGTTTAAGAAAAGTGTTGGAAATGTTGAAACGAAAATCTCTTAATATTACAGAAAAAAAGGAATATTAATTTCATGTTCCTATTCATATACTCGTGGTGCAAATGATTAAAACATTTGTTAATATTTAATGTTCGAATTTTCCAATTTACCCAATTTTTCCAAACATGTTTTAATAGCATTTGCTAAAATATCATAATTATTACTTTATATCGAGTATTATTGAAGGAACCTTCAGATTCAATACATGGTAGTCTGACTGTATTTTATATTCAGAAAAGAAAGTTCATTTCATTTTAAACTGAGGTAATACGATAATCACTGGTTAAAATTTCCAACTATTTCTCACCAAAGCCACCTCTCACCAAAAGTTTCTCTCATTTCTCTTCCAAAATGATACATGGGCTTTGTTTACTTAGGCATTAACATTTTTGAAAAGTAGAGTGTAGAAATGTTTTTATGTATTTGCGTTTAACTCTGAAATTATGACATGGTCATGGGCCATGGCTGTAGTAGCAAGATTTTAACAACACTGGTTTACCTACTCTTTAAAAGCAGTAAATAAAGAATGAAAGCCATCTGTAATCAGTTTCAAATGAGACTTTTGCAGAAAAGTGAAAAACTGAATCCATTACTAGTGTAAGTTTTGACAAGACAGGTGATTTTCAATAATGCTGTAATAGTGGAAGTCAGAATATCTAACAATGTTTTAGAATGTGGGTAATCATACTCCTTAAAAAAACTCAAAAAAATAGGAAAAAGTCACATTTTTGTAATAACGATTATGTTATTAACTTTCAACTCTAAATTAATATTAAACTTATCAAAAATATATCTTGTGCTAAAATTTGGACAAATGAATTAAAAGATGTAAAATTTTCACCTATTCTTTAGTGAAGTTACTTTTAGTTTGTTTTTTACTATTAGGCAGTTAAAGGAATTCATGTAGTTTATCAATCTCTGTAGAACGGGAAGTGGTGTAAGCATTACAAGTTGTTACGTTGGAAAGGGTTATGGAAAAAAATCTAAATTTGCAAAGTTTAGAGTTTTGCTCTATAAAGAGTTGTTTCTTTTTCATTTCTCTTACATGATTGGAGATTACTGCTGATGTTTTAGTGTCTAAAGTCAATTTTCATCTATCTCTTGTAACAGAATTTTTGTCTTTGCATATAGTTTTGAAACATGAAAAATTGTTTATTTTTGTGCTCTAGATCACTTAAAAAAATCATAAAACTATTTGTGAATGTCAAAAATATTCTATACCTCAATAAGTTTTTTAACAAGTGAGATCATGCATTTTTTGCTCCCTAGACAGTTTCTCATAATTCTTATGATCACGGCAAACTAATGCTTGTAATATATTGAAATTTTACATATCTAACTTTTGTTGTTGCAGCTTGTTCTTCAAATGTTTATATTTTGAAATATTTATTATCTTGAACAGTAAGATATGAAACTTAATTTACATTACAAGAAAGTGAATTTTAGTTAAAAAACATACGTTTTCAAAATTTGGTCTACAATTTTATTTTATAAAAGTTAATTTAATTATAATTTTGATATAATTTATTCCCAGTCAAATAAAACTTAAAGTATAGCCTAAAAAGCGTTAATAACAATAAATTTAGAAGAAACTGATATGGCAAGATTGAATATTATTTCCGGGAAAGAATGGTTGGAATACTTTGTAAAATTATGGAGTGGGATTGAAGAAATGCATTCACTGGTTGAAGAAAACGGAACAAAAAGAAATGTAGATATGATAGATATGAAAAGGCTTGATAATGCATTAGAGTCCCCCAAAAAATGGGAAAGCATGTGGTCCTGATGGGGATAACATAGAAATAATGAAATATGGAGGTATCTTACTGAAATTTTGACTGCTCCACCTAATGAATGAATGCTGACAAAGATGTACAATACCAAATAAATAGATTCATTAATTATTCCATGTTTTATAAAAGAAGATCAGAGTAAATGTCACAACTATAGGGGTATTTGTCTACTTAACTCATGCAACAAAGTACACGCAAAAATTGTGAATGACAAAATTGCTCCATTTGCAGTCTGCACTCTTCCCCAGGAACAATAGGGGTTTAGAAAAGGTCATTCAGCAATAGATGACATATTTACATTAAAACAAATAATTGAGAAACAAGTTGAGTTTAATAGAGAAACACATTTAGCCTTCATGGATATTGAAAAGGCTTTTGATAATGTCAACAGATGTAAATTATGGAGCATTATGAAAGAAGAAGGGTATCCAAATCATCTAGTACAAGTGGTGAAAAGTATGTATAATAATACTAACATTGCAGTAAAATACAATGGATACATTTCTGGAAAAAGAATTATAAATAAAGGAGTAAGGCAAGGTGACAGTCTTTTGCCAACACTCTTTAACATATATCTGGGATATATAATTAAGAGGCAGAAGAGCATGGTGCCCTCAGGAATTCACCTGGGCAAAAATACATTTTTAATTACTCTTTTATATGCTGATGACCAGGTAATCCTGCAGGAAAACAAAGATAATTTGCAAATTTCTATTTACCAACTGGAGCAAATTTTAAAGGAGTACAATCTGATAGTATCAGTTAATAAAACCAAAGTAATGGCTTTTAAAGGAAAAGAATCGAATAAGGACAAAGATTGTGCTTCAAAATATGGTTTTAGAACAAGTGACGCATTTTAACTATCTACGGGTGAGAAATTACATATGGAAGAAATAGGGATAACACCAGCAAAATCCATAAATTTCAAGCATTATGTGGAACTCTAAATAGAACATGTAAAAGGAAAGTACAAAAAGAAACCCTGTTAAAATTTTATGATATTATGGCCCTCCCAGTTTTACTGTATGGATGTGAAACTTAGCTTCAAAAACAAGAAGATTGTAGGAGGATTGAATCAGCAGAAATGAGATTTCTGAGAGAAGTAAAGGGCTGTACATTAAGAGACCAAATAAAAAGTGAAAAAATAAGAGAGTAACTAGGGCGGAAAGAAACAGTACATGACGAAATTAAGAAGTACAGACAGCAATGGGTGACACATGTTGGAAATATGCTACAAGACAGACTTCCAGTGCAAGCCTTGAACTATAAGCTGTGAGGAAAAAGAAACATTGGAAGGCCAAGAATGAGATGGAAAGAGGCTGGAACAGGCAATATGCCTAATCCATAAGGGAAGATGATGGTGAGATTAAAAATCAAGTTAAAAATTTGTCAAACCTATCTATCTAAACTTCAACTTTTTTCAAACTATTGCCGTGTACAGCCTAAAACAAGAAGTACGAACTACATTTCTGAGTCTCCTTTCCTATTACTGTATTTATTTACATATTATATAGTTTTGTACTCGTAAATAAACAAAACACACTTACAGGAAAATGAAATTATAACATTTTTCATTTAGTTAACTCAATATGCTATTTATTTCCATGAAAAATCATTGATTATCACTATTTTAATTACAAATGTACAAATAAAATTCCGTATCTACCACTCAGAATTGAGAAAAGAAGCTAACTCGTTTAATTAAGATACTACAACACCGATGTGACCAAGGTATTTCCAGTTGGCCATGAAATATGAACATAAATGTACATCACAAATTACATACCTACATCAACTACATATTGGTAAATAACAAATTAATGGTACTTAATTGGCGATATAAATGTTAAGCTAGATGGTTAATGCAACAACATAAAATATTTAACGTGAATAAATTAAATGTTTTCCATGTACAATATATGGTATTAGCATTACAAATGTTGAAAATACAAACATCTGTTGTGTTTACCTGTTTCAAAAAGTAGGCTATCAAAACTGTGTCAGAAGTGATTAGTTTTTTTAACTTCCTAATATTTATACACAGTGTTTGATTTATAAAATTTGAGGTTCTGGAATGCACTTGAAATTAATTAGTAATTTAATGGAAATTGTATATTTATAATATAATTTAATAATATATTCACAAGGTTTCAGAATGCTGTTCTGTCAGAAATGAAGACCTGTTTATACATGTATTCTCACTTATGCCTGTCATAACTTTCCATGGGATGTAATGTTTTTAACTTCTTTTAATATTTCATCTGAAATTTTACAAACATTTCTTGGAAACAAACACAATGCAAGGCCCTCCAAAATAAGTCTTTTTCAGAAGCAGTATGACATCATCAAATGTCTGCCTCGAATGTTAAAAGATGTTCTTGAATTTCTCACAATTTAAATTATTCTTAAATGGAAATGAAAAAAAATATTGAATACATGTGGAGAAAGGGGTATAATTGCACTCATGGTTAATAAGAAAACTTGTTCCTACCATCACATGTTTTCTTAAACATACCACTCATGCAATTATACCCTTCTTTATCCACTCGATTCATTAAAAATTACTATAATGGTACAGGTAACAGGTACATTTGATTTGATGTTGAACCATTTGCATGATTGTCAGATGATTTATAGTCTCTTTCCCAAATGTAAAACAATTCCTCAAACTGTCAGGATATAAAAAAGTGAAAATTAAGGATTTATCATTTTTAGAGAAATAAAATGTGTATTATGTATGGCAAGGGAGCCCCTTTAAAAAAATTAAGTGAACTTCAACCCCCTTGTGCAAACATCCAAAATTCTAAGGTCAGTTTAAAACTAAATAAAAACTTTAACTTTTGTTTCAGATCCAGTTCTGCCTTATGCTGACATATTTGGTAGTGTTGTTGGTGATGGACTGCCGGTTCCCCAAAGCACTTACCTTCTTCTTTGTGGGCAACGTGATGATCTTCCTGTACCTGTTCTCAGACTTCTACAGAAAAGCATACAAGAAGAAAATAACGTGATATTGTGGCAATGAATTTCAGAATGTCTTTATACCTCTTGTATCTCCCTTGTTTGCAAGTTGTGATGATTGTGTTCCCACCATTCTCCTTTGTTTCCTTATCCTTCCTTTCCCCCCCATGCAGTGTAACACTGTGATGTACTATATGTCAAACTATGTACTGTATTGTATTTTTATAAGTATACTAAGTTATATGTATTACAAAAGAGAGTAGATATTCCAAACAACCCAACCAATCCTTCATTTGCGTGAATGCATGGAAAAAAAAAACTATAATTATAGGAGATTCCATTCCAGTAGATACATAGTATTTGAACCAAGGAATGAAAATGGCACTATTATTTGTGTTCATAAAATCAAGATAAACACTTTAATGTATTGTAGCTTCCAGGCAAAGTTTGACAGCAAGCATCTTTAAATTTCTGTTGTACATAATTGTACATTGAAACATAGAAACTAAGTAACAATACAAATGTCTGAGAATCTAAATAATTTATTTTGGAGCATCTAATGGAATATAGACATCTTGTTGAAAATTTCTATCAATGTCAATGATTTTCAGTTCAGCTTATCAATTTACAAGGCCAATATTTCTCATAGTAATTAATTTAAATGAAATGCCAAATGTTTATAAATATAAGTGATATTTTTGGTACATCCAGTCATTGTGGAATGTGAACTATTGATTTTTTGTAAAATATATCTTAAAAATTTTACTTGCATGTTGTAACAATTACAACCAAAACAACTTCATGGAGAGTAACAAATTTATTTTTACATTAGAGATATCACAAGGTAGAGTATGTAAGATAACATAGGTAATCTACAAACATTAACCCTTTGTGCCTGCGTACAGACAAAGGTCATGTCATGGTTAAAGTCCCAGTACATCAGTCACAAGACTGACTGTGCTGCTTTCGCCACTTTTGAATCACATGAGATCCCAATGACAGGAAATACAATCCAGTCTCACATTTCTTCACTCCTGCACAAAATTGAAACTGCGAATGCTAGGAAGGCTACTAGATGCAAAAGTTGCTATTTTTTAAAAAAATCTGAATACTGCTTTACAACCTATTTTTTCTAAGAACAAGTTATTTTAGGTCAGGTGGCGAATTGAGAATCTTTTTCAGAGAGGGACTTCAAAATTCCAGAAGGGGACAAATGAAAGAATTGATGAGTGAAACTAAGAACATCTTTGCTTAGATATTGCAGTGTGAATGAATCCTCAAATATGATCTCAAGAATGTTTTCTTCTTCAATTTTCTTAATTTGAATTCTTTAATTTAAACTTCTGAAAGTATACCCATATATGAGGAGCCTAATATGGATTAATTATCCCTGGTAAGGAAAAATTGTTAAATAGTTTCCAGCTGGGATATACTACACTCCCCTGAGGAGGACGAATCTAGGTATCCCCTGTCAATTCGCACCTTGACTGAGCTATGGAATAAGTAATGAATATTAACTACAATATTTCAACCAGCTTATTTACAATTGTATTTCAACACTACTGTGAGCAACATATAACAGCTTCTTCAGCAGTTCTGGCAAAAGTCTTGTACTTGAGGTATTGAGACACCACCCGCACTATAAGCACACACGTTGTTCTGGTGTTGAAGTCTGCACAAGCACCCACATGAATGGACCCTTCTTGTGGAGATGGCGTGCAGCTACAATTGCAGTCGATGAAAGGATCCGTCCATGGATCGAAGGTCATTGCAGAGGAAGCCCATGAGAGGGCGTACATGCACTCAGATGAATTTGTCCTTTCTGGTAAGAATGCCGAATGTAGTCACAAGTGCAATCGTTGGAAGAGCTGGAAAGGAAGGGAAACATGTCTTCAGATGACTTGGTCATCATGCTCTGTAGACGATGTGTAGCTACAGCAGCTGTCGGTGAAATTGTCGGTGCTGGATCGGCGCGCGCGGGTGGGGCTGGGCGGGGCGATTCGCTGGTTGTGACTGTTACTTCCGTCCTGGAAGTGGCAGCGTCGCCGAGGTCGTAGGTTAGCGGTAGCAGCAGCCGCTCAATGGCAAGGTGGCGATGTGGGAATGACGTAACGAGACTGCTGGGCGACTATCTTGCAGCAGCGCTGGCAGCACGGGGCGAGAAGAGCACGTGCCTGTCGAAAGAAGAGACAGGGGAGATTAGGTTGGGTTTCGTCTACGCCTCTAAGGACCATCCAGATGACAATTATTCTTAGTGTATGCACCATTCTCATCTAGATAGCAGTGGCGTAGCGTGACTCGCACGTCTGGGGATGCTCAACTATAACACGCAAAATGTCACTATCAACTTCTTCATCTAACTAGGCGAATGCAACACAAGGCAGATACACTGGAACTATTTCCACGATCTCGATTGTTTACGACGGTGTAGTTGCTTCCCACAAAATCTTCACAGCAGTCAGGACTGCCGATATCTTGAAAGGAAATTATACAATGGCTCAGCTTTAATTCTTATACGCGGATGGCAATGAGACGACTTGTTAATTTACACATTGCAGACTAAAATAATATGTAATCTATTTAAGAAATAATTCAATTTCTTGGATATTAATTAAGAAATAGTAGACAAGCACTATTTCTACAGTTTGTGCCCATGACCACGCGGGGACTCCTGAGTGAGAGAGAAATAATTTACTGATCGCCTGAAGTGTGCTGCGCTCTCGTGCACAAACGAGTAACTTGCTCAAACGAGTAACTAGCCTCTTTCCATAGTGGATGCACGGTAGATGTTATCGTAAAGCAGTCGGGCTTCTCTTGGCCAGGGGTGAAGAGGGGAGAGGGGAACCTCTCTATCTGCGCATGCGTCCTTGCTCGTCGCAATCTCGCTAGAAGACATTCGCACGTCGCAATCTCGCTCGCAGACGCTAGAAGCATTAGCTTCCAAGCGATCACAGGCGAGCTTCAACAACCCGCTGAATTCAATCATAGGAAATCAATTTAAAATTAATACAAAACGTGTTTCGCTCAACGGACCACTTGTAAGATTATCAATACAGTATTTAGGGTTCTTTATTAATATTACATACGGGGATGCTCAGCATCTCAGCGTCCCCTGACGCTACGCCACAGCTAGATAGTTTCAAAAAGTCTTCTGTCATGTAGTACCGTTTCTTTTTCTAAGTTGACCATGGATTGTACATTAAAACACGTTAAACCTTCATGCCCTCATCAAGAACCCACTACCTTGCAGAACAATAGTTTCATGCACCCACCAACAAGCTACTTATAACACACGCAGTTCTTATTCACTTTACAGTGAATTTCTTGCACCGAAGAGAATCAGGTTGAGATATGAAATACAAGTCAGACGATGAAATGAGTCATACCAAATTAAAGAAAAACTTCCATAAAAATAGTTAAAGGAGGCTGTTAGTAATTAACCAGCCGCTTCTACGTTCGAAATTTAATAGTCGGGTCATTCCATGCAAAAAAGTAGATTTTATGACATGACTCCTTCAAACTTGAAAATATTTTGGGATATTGTTGTCCATGATCGTCGAGGTACAATATTAAAATTTTCTGATTGTTTGGCAACAATGCACTCTTAAAACCTAAGACCTCTTGTGAACACCCTTATATTCAACTAAAGACTTCTTTAGTTAACAGTGGTAATACATATCAATAAAAATTGCCGTTTTTCGCTGCAATACTTCAATACTTCATCTTATGGTAGTAGCATTCAAGAAAGTAAAATTTTGTCAATTAAAAAAACAACGTTTAAAACAGTGCAATGGTTGCATATAATAAATTGTGCCACAACAGATAACAAACAGTTCTACTAAAATTATATGTGCAAAACACGAAAAGGAAAATCACTCAAGTTATCCGCCACTGACGATGATATATTTTTTTGTACCGTCGCGACATCTGGGAGCGAAAGCGGCACTCGCAGCTGTAGCTCTCTCCTATGCGCCAACAGAGTGAGACACTGTGGTCACCATCGATCAGAGCAGGTGGATACGCTATTATAAGCGTGTCATAAAATGTTGACTTGTAAACGTCTTGAACTCGAAAATAGAAATTAACAGTGTACCCAAACATTTTCGAACACTTTTTAAATATTTTTCTTCCTTTTTCAGCATGTTTGCCAACTAAGTTCTTAACGCTATTCTTGTATAAAAAATCACCGTACACCAAGTTTCTTAGTTTACACCAGCAACGGATCTCTTAATACAAAAATCCTTCTTTTGTGTTTCCTTCCTGTATTGCGATTCGGAGTCTATTTTGTTTAAAACCTTTATCATCACTTAGATCATTTCTCATATGGGTGACTTCCTTACTACTGGCAAGTTTAAACCCAGGTTAGAAGCCGTGAGCCAAACCTAGTGTTAGAAGCAGTGAGAGTGTTAGGAAAAATAAATATTAAACGGCAGAACCAATATTATTCTGCTTGAGAAACTTGAAGCAAAGAAGAGAAAAGACGAACTGTTATGCATTTATCATCCTCATGCGTTCCATTCGAAAGAAAATGTGTTTTGTAGTTTCAACTGTGGTTTTGCCCATTCAAAAATTCTATTTCTGAATTCAACTTCTTTTCGTAATATGTATCATATAGTTATTAACTATTTTTTGAAGTTAAATTAATAAATAAAATCATTGTAACACATTACTATTAACTCGCAATGCCTTCAAAGAAGCCTTCAGGACATTCAGTTGATATTTTTCAGTGCTAACAGCATTTCATTTTATACAGAGAGGTTTCTTGACCTGAGAAGGATGATTCAAAATTCAAAACCAGATTTTGACAAACGCAAATTAAAAATTCAGACGAAAAGCAAAGTAACTCAACGAAAAATTCTTTGAAAAATTTCACCAAATACCCACGATTATTGAATAAATTTAAAAATGAAATATGTATTTTTAGTGTTCAAGTTCGTTCGAGTAGCATTCATACGCCTTCGTTCGTATAGCATATGCGTAGTTGGTGTATGTTCTCTAGTAGTACGTGTACGCCTCCTAGTAGTACGTGTACATCTTCCAGTAGTAAGTGTACGTCTCCTGGTAGTATGTGTACGTCTCTCGTAGTACGTGTACGTATCTAGTAGTACGTGTACGTATCTAGTAATACGTGTACGTCTCCTAGTAGTTCGTGTACGTCTCCTAGTAGTACGTGTACGTCTCCTAGTAGTACGTGTACGTCTCCTAGTAGTACATGTACGTCTTCTAGTAGTACATGTACATCTTCTAGTGATATGTGTACAACTCCTAGTAGTACGTGTACATTTTCTAGCAGTATGTGTACGTCTCCTAGCAGTATGTGTACGTCTCCTAGCAGTATGTGTATGTCTCCTAGCAGTATGTATACCTCTCCTAGTAGTATCTGTATGAATAATAGTACATGTGCAGGTTCAAGATCTAGTACATCCACGTTTTTCCCACAATCGCCACAGTTCCCATTCGTGATATTTCCCTCCGGGCCCGCTGACATTCGTATTTGCATATTTCCATTCGCTTTGTGTACTGTGTGCTCGAATGCGTTGGCGTACCTTCGGCGAGCGCTCACGAGCGCTTCTTGTCGCCTTCGATGGCCGCTGCCTTCTCTGCCGCCTTCTTCTCCTGCGCCTTGGCTTCCACGCTGCCCTTGTATGCCTTGTTGTAGAAATCGGCGAACAGGTAGTAGAAGAAGATGGCGTTGGGCAGAGTGAAGAAGACGCTCCACCACGGGTAGCCGCAGTCGATCCACAGCAGCTGCGCCGAGTGGATGAAGGCGATGCAGAACTGCGCCTGCGGGGCAAACAAAAGAAATCACGGTTAGAATCCTCTAGGAGAGCCACGTATTGGAAATGAAGACTATAGGTGGGTAAGAATTTCTCACAATTACTATACATTTCGACTTGACGTAAAGGCAAGGAAAGGAAAGTCACTCAACGACCGGCGTCCGTTAAGGATTTAACAGTCCGTCGTCAGTTAAGAGCAATCACTGGGAGAAATATATTCTTGGCTGTCCGGGATGAGCCGCGTCTCAGTAGGTTTCACTGACGTTTCGGCCATCTTGCTGTGGCCTTCTTCAGAGCTAAACTGCTCAGCAGTTTAGCCAAGAATATAATGACTCCGGCCGCGGAAGCCTACGAATCCACTGGGAGAAATGGCTCAGGGTATCAACTGATGTCACTGCAGAGCCTCTAACCGGGAAGTTCTAGGTTCAAGTTCCGACGGTAGCAGGATTTTCGACACAGGCTGTACAGCTACGTCGAGTTCAATCGCTGTCTGGAGGAGAATTCTAGCTCGGTTGCTCTAATCAATAGTTTTCCGTCGTTTCTGCGATCAATACCAGGCGAATGCCGGAGCGGTATTCTAAGAAACCGACCACGGACCACGTGCGATCTTTCCTTCCTCTTCCTTGTCCAATCCTCACTCCTTACTTCCACTTACATCCACTACTCTACCACACATGCCGGGGAACCGGTCCAGAGCTTACAGCTTCTTGCGACTGGGGCGGTGCACTGCTGGTGGGAGATATCTGGTTGGGGAAAACCCCGCTAGCTGACGATATGTCGGCGCAGGATTTCACCATGCAATGGGGGAAGATCATCGCCACCTCTCATAATAAAACATACACTAGACTTTCGGGGCTAATGACCTTAGCAGTTGTCGCATTCGGAATCCCTAATTAATGAAAAGTTAAGAGCAATCGAAACAAATAAGTTTTAGCTAAAGATGACGTACGAGTACACTTATTAAAAGAAATGGTATTTCTTTTTTAAATGATTTGTTTCTTTTAAGAAAATATACATCACGAAAAATATTGAATGGCACGCGTCCATTAACACAAATAAGTCTCGTTTGGGAATTTGCTGTTTATAGGCACATCGACGTTAATAACTCTTTAATTCCCTTCCCAGCTTCATTGCCTTCTCCTAATATAACCTCTCTCAGCAGTGGGAGTTTGAGGCGTGTCTAGAATCATAATCTAGGCCCATTAACACACTTGAGGGCTCTTAGGCCTAGGATCAACAGAACGTGAGACCCTGCGCTAAACAACACCCACAATCGCAGAAGTATATTATTAGGAGAGGATTTGAACCCTTGACCCCTTGATGGACGACGTTTCGCTCAACAATGATCATTCTGAGTGACTGGATGCGACATTTCTGAAATGACTATTTCATTTTTAACGCTTGCACTTATTGATCGGGAGTTTCTAGACATTCTTGCGTCTAGAAAACGATACTATTTGTAAACGTGTTTTATACATTGAATGCAGTATGTATTAAGCCATATTTTTGGTTACAAATGTACCTCGCAACCTTATCCAATACCAGAAGAAATTACCTCAGGATTACAAGAAGAAATATTTGAAAATGATCGTATACTTTCAGACTACTACTGTAGATGAAAATAGGAGCTGCGAGATCAACCTCGACACGAACCAATGGGAAACAAGTTGGAAGATAAATAAAAAGTCCGCCCGTTTAACAAACCTGTCTCCTTCAACGATTTCCATATGGTCGAACAGTCTATCCAACAGAGTGTCGCATTCAAAGGCATTAAATCAGGTGAATGCTTGTTGTATCATTTGCGACATTAATGGATGTACAGGTTTATGGCAAAGCAAGTGGAACTTATCAAACCGAATAGAAGCGTTCGATACTTCGGCGAAGAGCGGGAAAATATGCGAGAAAAGTGCGCATCGTGCCTTCGCTGGAGGACACCGTTACGCAGGAGTGCCGAAACGTGAGAAAGCGCCGAGTGCCTGGTGGGCGGGGGCCCCGCAGAGAGCCACGACGCGTTCATGTGCTCGTTCGCGGTTTTCAGACGCCACCGGAGGAAGCTGCGCCCAAGACACACGTTCATTAACGAAACGCACGGAGTGTATAGTCGCATCTAGAGACGTTACTCTGGGATACATTACAGCCCCACAAATGTCTTTCGAATTTTCCTTCAGTAGGTTTCTCCAATATTTCCGTTATTTCACTATGAATTTTGATTACCGTGTTAACTAGGGATTTGACTATTCTGGGGAGGAAATGTCGAAACTTCGAAAATAAGCTCTTAAGACAATTCTATGCATATTTTGTCTGATAAACTACGTGGATATTCCGAATGGTTGAGCCACCATAAGCACTCAAAAGTTGGTTTGAAAAAATGATTTCTAGGCAAAAATTAGCATTATGGAAGCATAGAAACGTCCCAGAAACATGTAAATTGTTTATTATTTACAAAAGAAATGAATATAAGTGCTCAGACAGACAAATTAAGCGAGAAATAAAAAAGGAGTCGAATTGTGTAAATTGAGGTTATTTTCGAAGTTTCGACGTTTCCTCCCCGGACATCCTGTATATATAGTCAGAAAATTGAGGTAAGATTTTGTGATAATTTGAACACAAAATTAATTTTAGTCATATTAAATAACACTAGGGAACAAGATTTTTACCTCCAGGAGTGTAGAGTGCGAAACATACTCTATTTTATACGTAGATTACGAATTTCATAATAGAAATGTCATTGCACGCCACAGTTTTTAAATATACCGTAACTTTACACCGTATCATATTGTATTTTGCTATATACGCATATATAGCAAAATAGCACATTTATATATATATATATATATATATAATATATAATATATTATATATAAATATATATATTTAAATGCGAATGCATTTAAATTGCACCCATAAGGTATGTAGAATAAATACGCATTCTATTTAAAAATAAAATATTTTTTCAGTTCATCTATGCCACTTTCATGAGATATCAACAAAATCAGGCTTTCGTGTTCTTTTTACAGTATACGAAGACTGCCATCTTAATTTTCGCGTCTGGTAGTAGGTCTTAGTGGTCTTAGTGGATGTTTCGAAAACAAGTCACATGCACCCTCATATTTCCTACTGAGCATCAGGCATCGAAAGGAATTATTATAGCCCCTTACCTTATTGCAAATATACAAGTATCCAACTGTTGGGGGTTGCAAGATTTCGAGTCATTTGGTGTCATGCGGAACAGTATCCGCAGTGCGCGTGAAGTTCGGGTCTGGTTTGCGTTTGCCTCAAACACATTAATACAATATAGTTGTGTGTTTTCATAAAGAGAATTTCGTCACATGATCTGTAGCATTGAATAGGTTCGGTAAAATGCAAATAGTCATTTCATAGTGCAAATCAAGCCGATATCTTCTGTTACGTTTGTGTTCTTTATACTTTGCCTGTTGTATTTGTGATCAGGACAAACTATGGGCTGCTCACTAGTGTTGTGTCGCCAGTACAACGAACGAACCTTAGGTTTTGGTTGCAAGGAAAACTCAAATTTTTGTCTTTCGCTCTACCAATGTTGTGGAGAATACCAACAAACATTTTAATATCTTCATATTATTTCACGAATATGTGTTTCATTTTTAACTTGTTCTTACCAATTATGAAGCATGTTCCTAGCATTTTGTAGTAGTATAACCGGAGTAACAATGTGGAAATTATTATAGGATTTTCTTTATTTCAAATATTCAATTATGCTTATATCTTTCGATCCTTGGGTGATAGAAACTTTTTATAATGATTTTCGAAATCAGCGAGATCGTTTCCTTTGAAAACACCTGCTTTCATCCTGGAGGCATGAAAAAAATGTTTTTGTTACCTAATGTAATCATTACATTTTTTGCGGTTCCTGTGTACACACAACATGCAACTACACTTCTTGAGACAAATTAAATATTTTTTTTACGCATTCTAAATGTTAAATCATGTGCATATGGACAAATCTGGGTAGAAAAACTTGTACAGGGACTTACGGTTATGCAACCTTTCTCTCGTATAGAAGCAAGAAAGCTAATACGTAACCTCACGAAACAAACTGTTGACTAACAAAATTTATACCGTTTCCTGAACGGGACAATCTTTTTAAGGCGGAAGTTACAAGATCCTTTGAATTTTTAATTTTCCGATCGAACTTCTTGAAAATATGTATTCTCTTATTTAGTACAAAAGAAGTTGCAATGCTGAGGGTAACATTTGATTTAGTACCTCATTGCGAAGGGAAAATCTTTTTTGAAATGTGAAAAGAGTTTGCGCGAATACTCTTAAACGTGGGCTTTCTTCGAAAACGGTTGGGTCGAATCTACACAAAATCCAGAATTAAAACTGCGTTTCATTTCACAGTTTTAACATCTCGCAACAATGAAAAGGAATTCTCAGAATTTCCATCTGCCGTGTCGCGGCGCGGTATGCCATTGTCGCATCCAAGCTGTTATTACTCGTTCACTACATATTTTCAGACGGCAGAATTAGGAACTATTGTTGTTTTGAATGTGAGGGCCGACACATATCCGAGAATGGACGAATAGAGTCGATGTCTAACAGCAACTCACCAATGCTGACGTCAGCCGAGACACTCCGGGGAAAATTCCTTTTTTTTTTAAGTTTCTGTGAAGTCTGTGGAGAAAATCAAATCCACTTCGGTATGCGAGAGTGGGATCTGGCAGAAAATTAATTATAAATAATGTGGTGAACTATTGCCCCGAGGAAAAGAAAAAGCTGTTATTAACACCATTAGAAAGGCATACGTACAATACACTTTGTCGTCGACAATACACTCTATTCACAAAAAGCACGGAAAATATTTTTATTTCTCCTTTGCACATATTTACTATCCAATAGCTAGGTTCTTGCCCGCTTCTACTCTGCCGTTCCCTGCAATGAGCGGGCCTGTATCCAGGTCACCGCCCTCTGTATCAATATCTAATCGATCAGTGTCTACTGTAGACGTGCGATTCTCATTCAGTAAGCGGTGACCTCACGTAAACACATTGCAGCGCGCCGTCTGCAAATGTAAAGTGAACGTGAAATATCTTCTGAAGGTTAGCAAATGGAGCGCGGGATATTTGAATTTGTAAATTCGAAAATGCAAAATAACGCTCAGCTATACATATTTTAAAACAATGTATTTGACCTTTTAAAGACTGATTTTTCAGAACAGATTTCATTTAACAAATAAACTATCATCAAAATTATACTTTTGCATTAATGTTTTGCTGTTCTTTGTAGTTTTCGAAAATACAGAAAGTTCTCCAAAAATGGGACCAGCACAAATTTTTAACTTTTGCAATTTCCGAAAATTCAGAGACAGCAACGAAAATGCGATCTACGCCATTTATTTATGATTTTTTTTTGCTTAAACAGTTGAGAAAACTGAAAATTTTGATTCTTCATGTTAAGTAGCCCCCAAAATCAAACTATCCGCTTCAAACCCAAGGGGCTACGACATCAGTCAGATTGATCCGGAAATATCAATTTTGGTGGAAATCCTACTGGTGACTTGGCCGCTTTACCGCAATATGTTTCCAGGAGAAAAATCGCAGTTTTTTCCCGTAGTGCTACAATACTTTCTTACATACTGCGTAAGTAATAGGCAAGAAAATAAAAATAATTTAATTTTTTTATGTCTTGTACATGTCTTGTATATGTTCTTGACATACATTTTATAAACATAGAGAATGCTTCAGAACGAATGTTACAAACTTCTAGGGTACGTAGAGGGGAAAAAATGATACCCTTTTCAAATGAACATAGAATAATAGGAAATTTCGTATAACACAGTGACACTGTGACATTTGCCTGATTTTTAGGCCAGTTCTAAAGCACAGATATTCGGAAGATTACGTTCTGACACATCATTAGAACTAGTTAATGTCCGTAGTACGTACATAATTCTATTGATTCAGATTTACTTACATACTAATTAACTAGATGTTACTTGACTCGGTTTCATATTTTTCCCTTTCTCTTTTCATATTTCCCTCCCATAATTCCCTTTCATAATCCACTCCATAAGAGAACATGTTGTATCATCCAGCTGTTTTCATATTTCCCTCCTTACCACGATCCTTTTGATCCAGATAAGTTATGTAGTGTACATCGAGCTCCGTATCAAAGGCAATAACAAACTATAACGTATCAGTAAAAAAAGTTATTTTCGATCCCTCTACAGGCTCTAAAAGTTTGTAACTTTTAACCTTAGGCACTATTATATGAGATTTATAGAGACAGTTATTTTGAAATGATGGACAGACACTTCCATTTTACCAATTCAGCTATTGAAAAATGCATTATGCAGAAGTTGGCACAGGTATACGAAATTAATTAAAGCAAGAAAATTGTATATTTTATTTTGTCTCTTTATAATAAAATTTACGTGTGCTATTGTAACGAACATTTTTATGCAATTGTACAACAAACACGAACTTTCACCTTTCACATTGCGTGAAAGTAAAAGTTATGTTCAATAGAAGTTCCTTTTTGTTCTCTACTCTCTACTATAATACTCTCCGGAAGAAAGTTACGGGTACAGGCACTTACATTTTTCATGCGTTTTATCTTCTTAACGTGAGTGTACATATTAAAGAATAGACGTAGACGCGACTGAAATATTTTCATATTAAAGCCGTTACGTACCACCTAAAGAATGATCACATAGGAATGTTTTCAAAAATTGATATTTTGGTAAGTAGGGAATGAACCTATTTACGGTCGAGGATTTCTAACATCCTAAATGAATTATAGGGGTGAGGATTGGTTAATGAGACATGTATATATTTTATTGTTCACATAAAATGCGTTTGCTTTATTGTATACTGCTGGCACAAAATAAATTTAAGACCGCAGAGAACGAATGTCACAAATCGAATGATAACGGAATAGATTGCCTGCAAAAGCCTTTGAACCCTTTCCTCAAAGCGATCAACAGTTTAGGAAATTAATTTAAAGTATTACTAAGTAAATGAGGAACTTAACTAAGAATAGTAGGTTATATAGCGATGCGTAAGTGTTATACTGTGAAGTGAGGTGTGCAGTGCAGAGAGAAATAACAAAGGAAGTGATGTAAAGGTCGTAGTGAAGTGAAGTGCAGTGCAGTGTAAGTGCATTGTAGTCTTAATTGTACAAACATTCAGTGTCGAGTTAGATTATAGAAGTTACTTTTTCTTATTGCAAATCAGTTTTTATATTATTATTACTATTATTATTTTATCATTACTATTATTTATTTACCATTTTTGTTATTATTGTACCATTATTATATAATTTGCTTGTTAGTTACATTACCTTATTTATGTAATTAGTTGCCACCAGGTTATACCAAATTGCAGTGTAAATCAATTTATATGTTATATTGTACGATATACCCACTACAATGTAAAGATAAATAATTTTATTTGTGCAAACTCTCTTAACTTTTACTTCGCCATTCAGACTCGAAATATCGGAGAGAATGTAAAAAAAAAGTATTCGTAAGGCGAGAAAGTAATAAAAATAAGAAAGGTGTCGATATAATGGGTCATTAAATATTCACCGTTCACAAATTGACTCCCGACGCCGAGAGATTGATGAACGAAAGCGATGAACGTGAGACGGAAACTCGCGAGAACGAGAGTGTTGTGTTAGGAAGTGAAAGTGTGCGAGGTTGCTTTAGAGGCGAACACACCATAAAACTGAAAAAGGATTCTTTTCAAGCTATTTAGAATCATTTTCTGAATATATGCCTTCATGACTGAGTCATTTTCTTCAATAAATTGTTTTGAATTAGTTTCTTTTTTCATTTTTTCACACAAAGAGTTTGACTAAAAAGTATTTTGAACGAAAATGAGTATGAAATTTTGCGCTGCGGAGAGACTCCGGGATGTTTTACGCTAATCGCGTAAGGTGGAGGCTCGAGCGTCGATTTCGTGTGGTACGATTTTGATTGATTGATTAGTGATTCCGGGTGCGTCAACTGATGAGGTTATAAGTCCCGTAAGTGTAGTGCATGTTTTCCTCGTGCTGTGGCGGTGATCTTCCCCTGCTGGATTATGAGATGATTTCCGGAACCGACCTACCGTCGGCTAGCGGGGTTTTCTCCAACCAGGTATCTCCCACCAGCGGGGCACCGCCCCAGCCGGGACAAGCTCTAAATTCCCGACCCCCTGCCGGTATGTGTGATAGTGCAGTGCATATAAGTGTAAGTGGGTGGAATTAAAGGATGGGAGAACAAGAAATGTGAAGGAAAGATCGTGGGCGGCTCGTGGCCCGTTTGTTAGGGTACTTCTCTGGCATTCGCCTGATATTGATTGGGGAAACCACGGAAACTACCGATCAGAGCAGCCTGTCACTAGAATTCTCCTCCAGGTAGCGACAGAACTTCACCTAGCCATCTAGCTAGTATCGAAAATCCTGCTACCAATGTGGAACGATAAAGTATAGACAAAAAATTTGGAGACGTTTTTGATAAAATTTTGAAAATGTCCGGGGGGGGGGCTTCATGTAAAGTACCCCCAAATTTTACAGAATCTTTTTCAAAATCTCAAAGCTTCGACTAGAATCAGATCGACCGGGGAATATCCATTTTGGAAGAAATCGTACGTATGATTTAGGCGCTTGCAGTGTTTGCAGTGTCACAGACGGACTGACGGGCGGGCAGACGGACGTTTTCCTTTCAATTGGTTTTTCGGTATCAAGGACCCACAAAAGAGGGTTTCTGGCTACACCACGTGTTAGGGGATTTTTTTCTTAATTTAGCAACTGGTTTTATCCACTTCTTCGTTTTCACGGCCCGGCAATTAATTTTTTTTCCGCCGAAAATTCGCCGTTTTTTTGCGCGGCATTACATAACTTTCCCTTTACTACGTATATCACTCCGTGTATACGGGAGAGTAAAAAGAGAGAATATATCGCATTCCCACCATCCGGAAGTCCACATCCGGACCTCCAGTGCTGTCCTGGCCCTGCCACTGACCGTCAGCCCACCGACCCGCTTCCTCCGACGCGCGACCATCAACGACGGCTAGCGGACGCCTCGGCACACCTGACCGTGAGAGAAAGGCGCTGCTGACCGCGGTCGTAGCCCTTGCGGTTCGCCCACCACACGCCCGAGGCGACGCCGACCGCCACAAGAAGAACACAAGGCTGCGAGATGAATAGGCAGGGCCTTTCGCTCGCCAAGCCTTCTCGCTTTTATCCGCGCCTCGGGCCGAACAAAAAGAAGAAAGAAAGAAGAAAAAAAAACAGCGAACGAACTCCCGAGAACGAAAGTGACAACGTCGCTTCTTAACGAATTAACGCGCGAGCGAAATGACTCAATCGCCGACCGCGGTGGAAATGAGCGCGTGTCTTTCACACAAAGGCTCTCCGGAGGGGTTTCCGCTTTCCGTTGCATCGCGTCGCGTCGCGTCGCGTCGCGTCGCGTCGCGGCGTGCGCGAGTCTTGAATGGCGCGCGTGGGCCCGCGTCGGAAGCGGCCTTGAGATAATGGGCGGGTGAGACGGACTGCGCCTCCTTGCGGGCTTTCTACTTCCACGGACGCTCCTCGCGTTTCTCCTATGAACTTGAAAGGCGCTGAAGGCATCAAGCGGGGCTCTGCTGCTGCTGCTGTCGGAGTACTTCCCGCTTGTTCGGTTTGTGGTGATGATGCGACGGACCCTCGATCCTCGCAGCGGGAGAGGGGGCTCAGGACATCAACTGATGTCACTGCAGTGCCTCTGATCGGGAGTGTCCTGGGGTTTGAGTCCCGACGGTGGCAGGATTTCGACATTAGCCAGATGGCTAGTTCGAGGTCAGTCGCAGTCTGGAGGAGAATTCTGGCGACCGGCTGCTCTGAACGGTAGTTCTCCCGATCACTAGGCGAATGTCAGAGCAGTACCCTGACAAATGGGCCTTTGACTGCGCGCGATTTTTTCTTCCCAATTTTTATCCTCCCATCTCGTACTTACACACACACTTACACTTCACATGCACTTCACTACCACACATGCCTCGAGATCAATCCGGAGCGTAGAGCTTGTCCTGACTGGGGCGGTGCCCCGCTGACGAGAGATACCTGGTTGGGGAAAATCCCCGCTAGCCGACGGTAGGTCGGCGCCGGATCTCGCCACCCAGAGTGGTAAGATCACTGCCAAAAACACGCACTACACTTCCGGAATTAATGACTTTAGGATTTGACGCTAGAGATCACTAGGAATCAATCAATCGATGCACGTCATAGAAATGAAGCCCACAGCTCAACTCTGGAAATAGAAGCGAACCCAAAAGGGAGTCTCGGGAGAAAATTTCCGGAAACTTAAAGTTTATATTGATTAAAAGACAACTAGTTTTCATTTTATTCTTTTGATACATTGTTTATTAACTATTTTCCAATTAAACATTTGTTTACTTTTTTGTAAGATTAATTTTTGGATAATTTTACCTCTAGAGACACTTTTGCACATTAACACAGCGATCAATACATACTGCCACCTAAGATAGATGAGTCGCACCTTATTATTGGCCAGTAGGGAGGAGCGGTAAGAAAATCGGTTAGAAAAAGCGATCATTTTTTGAGCATTACGCCAGCCTAACTGGAGCATTTTGTATGTATAGTTAAACATTATTGGTTTTAATTTCACGAGTGGAATGGCCATAATAATGTTATTTAACAGAGAGAAGAATAAATTGTGATACAAAAGGGAAGTCATGTACCGTACGCATGACACAAAGTATAACTGCCAATCAATAAACAGTAAAGGCAAGTGCTTGGTTTCCTTGCATGCGTGCTGGAAAACTATCTTAAAAAACAAATTTGAACTCACAAGTTGCTAAAACATTCTCCTTACCCATAATACAGACAAGAATTCTTCAGTAACTACGTTCCTTCGTCATTAAGAGAATGCATAGGGGTTTATTTGGAGAAACTTACCATCTGCATGGTGGTGATGTATTTCTTCCACCACAAATACTTCTGCCAGCGAGGGCCAAGAGCTGCCAAAAGGTAGTAAGTGTACATAATTATATGTACAAATGAGTTAATAACTCCGATGAAGGTGCCATGCCCTCCTGGGTAGTACTTGGTGCAGCCCCAAGAAATCATTGGCATCACGGTGTGGTGATACAGATGCAGGAAAGACACTTGTTTCTCCTTCTTTCGTAGCACAAAGAAGACCTGCAGACATTTCGAAAGTAATGTAAATAATTGTGATTGAAAATATAACAATAGTACAATGGAAAATAAGTTTGAACAATAACAAACACATCAAGCAAATACTAATTGGGGAGAACAATGATTAGGCAGCGGATGATGATTAATTTCAGAAATGGAGCAATTGGTGACATGGTTGAACTGCAGATTAATAGTTCCAATGATATGAAAAAATAATTCATAAATGGAACCGGAACTTGAAGGTGGCCGACCAGTGAGAAAATCTAGTCCTCTAACGATGTGATGAGTTGATGTCAAATTTCTTAAATGGTGAGTTGCTTCACATTGGGAACTCGCTTTATTCCTTGACAAGATTTCAGATATTATATTATTCACATCTCGAAATCAATACTTAATCATCAGTTACGAAATATTATTAGTTTACCAAAGGAGAGGCAATATATTCAAGTACTTACCGTGTCCAGTAACTCTGTCAGTTTTGCAATAAAATAGACGTAGACTCCTCGCGCCACCTGCAAACCAGATATTAAGTTCACTACTACTTTCTTCAGATAGCTACAGGAATGAAATTTTTTTATGATGATTGATATGTGCCATGCTACTTTCAGAGCTAGGCGTGGATGGAAACTTACGCCTGTGTGCTTTTCCCCTATCATAGTCAACAAACCACAGTAGGGTATTTGCTTTCCCCTTTACGATGGATGGTATGATCATCAAGAATCATTGTGAGGGGTGAATGATTGTGGATGACATGATGGGATATTTGGCGGTTTGTGACGCGAATCTTTCCACAACCTCAACCTCGTGGTGAAAACACTCATACCTTACACGGGATTCAAACCTGCAGCCTCCAGCTCCTTGTATTTGGACGTTGCACCAAGACCCTGGTCCAGCTAGGACGGCATAAATGTTATAATGCATGACAAGGTTCCCCGCGTATCTCCTTTTCATTACCTAATATCAGGCTCTTCTTGGGAACATTCAATTTTGCTCTGTCAGGGACAAGTGGACAATTCAAATGGTGAAAATAGCATTCCTTGCATAAAAGGTCGTATTTTCCCCATTCGTTTTGAATTGTATGCTGGCGTTCCAAAAAAGGCTCAAGCCTAACATCTACTCTTTACTGAAACAACATGTGAATAATTGAATTTCTAATATGACACTGTACAAGACACATTCATCGTTTAGGGCTGTGTAATCAATGCCTCGTGGACAAAACTCTTCTTCAAATAGCCGAGGATCTTGCCTACTTCATGACATGACCCCGGAATTGAAAATATGTTATCCACTGCAGCGACTACAACTTTAGTACCACAAGAGTAACACTGAGGTTAGTAAAGGACAAAGCATTGTCGTAAATTATTTCGTGCGGGGTGAGAATGATGTAGTACTTCTCATATGATTTATCAAAAATACTTACCCTCATCGCATGGGGATTCCTTGAAAAGTCAACGGGTTCACACCGCCAGCTATACTTTGTAAGCCACGCTCCCGTCATTCCCTAAAATCAATCGACAGACACCACCACATTAAAAAAGTTCATGTACATTGTTTGAAATCAAATTGTTATTTGGAATCTTTTGCATTTTTTTAAATTAAGAGATTTGAGTTAAAGGCATTAATGTGAAAATATTTAGTAGCTAAGCTTCACAAATATAACAGATATGTTTTTGATATTAATTATATACCAATTACATTTGACAAACTATTGTCCGTTAACAGATCAAATCCACATACATGAACAATATTTTCTTAATCATTTTATTTTTATTGACCAATTATGTTATGTGAATAGATTTACGTATGAATTTAATTTCATTCCCATATAATCGGCTACGTAGTTAAATATTAACAAACTGCTTTAAAGGCTTCAATATTCTAGCAGTGTATCTTCGAGACATAAACTGATTATATTTCATTAAAATACCTTCCTATTAAAACAGAATAAAAATTGATAACCAGTAAAAAAGGCATAGGTACAACCATTCGTCTGTTTCTTAATTACACTGCCTTGACAATGCTATTACTCTTATTGAAACTTCCATTAACGTTATCACCAGGTCCGCTTTGATTCAAGGCAACCCGAGGAAATGGAGAGTAACAGGCTCCTTACAATAGACATACAGGAGGAAAGAAAGCAATTATATAACTGACACAACCAGTTTCTGCCTCAAATTCATTGGCTCAGTTCGATGGAAAAGGTTTTCGAATAGACAATACATTCATTTTCAGCTAAAGTGAAAGTGAAACATCTTAAGAAATAATTTCACATCTCCCTGTGATACATGAAAGTTCGAAGATCATATGGGCCTTGTGTGATGGATCTCATCAATAGAAAGGACTGTCTATTCGACAGGCGCGATTCAAGTGCTTGTATCAGTTTCAAAACGAGAGTCGGTGGATTATTCTAAATGCTTATAGCTGACACTCAGCCAGTGTTGATCGTTCTATTGGATGGATGGATTGGATCGTTCGTGTGGATGAATTCTGACGAAACTGTCCCCTTGGATCGCTCGGGAAGCACGAGGAAGGAGGAAGAATTTATTGCCGTCACGACATCTGGAACAATGGCGGCGGCTCGCCTCGGAATTGGTCGCTGGCGGTCGCTGGAAAATGACGCAGCGTAACGACGATGCAACAGACGCAACGTCTCTCGGCCGCGCACTTTCGCCGCTCGGGAGAAAGCAAACACGGCGGCCAGGGCTGCCGACGGCCCTGCCCGCCGCGCTCGCCTCCTTCACCGCATTAATAAGCATTGGAAAAACATACCTATGCCTAATAATATTAATATTAAATAATAATAATAGTAATAATAATAATAATAATAATAATAATTATTATTATTATTATTATTATTATTATTATTATTATTATTTGCGTATAGGCCATTTATGACCACGCTACACGTCATCTTCCGAGGCCCGGAGATATAGGCGTATGTAATTCAGGTTGGATCAACATTACGCTAAATCCAATTTTTATCCCCCAGGGCTGTTAGCCCTGGGGATAAAGAAGGAATGACGATGACGATGATGATGATGATAATGAGGGGTGAAAGGACGAAACACACATTCAGGCATACACAAATACACTCATATCAAGGCGGGACTCGAACCCGCCACCCTTTGGTCCGAGATCGCTACGACACTACTGACTTCGCGACCTCGGTCACGGGTCCAACGTATTATTATTATTATTATTATTATTATTATTATTATTATTATTATTACTACTACTACTCTATCTTTACGGTGACTACATAAATTGTACAGATTGACATAATCACAATACAAATTATGGTTATAATTTTGAATCTAATTATTCACTTGATTTCCTACAAATTTTCTGACGATTCTGGCCGTTGAGATGATAGTAACCTTCTGCATAAGCTTCCATAGGTTTTCAGGAAGATCTAATTCCTTGAGACTTTGATGCATGGTCTTCGGGATGGCTCCAGTACTTGATACTATAATTGCAATGATTCTCACTTTGCAAACATTCCATTGTTGGATGATAGATTCTGAGAGATCCACATACTTAGTCTTCTTTTCTGTGTATTTCAACTGAAGATTGGATGTGTTTGGAATTGAGACATCGATAATGTCGACTTGCCTGCTTTCTTTATTGGGTTATACACATAGTGCGGAACTCGTGCTTCGGATGATAATTGGTACTTCTGGGCCAATTCTTGGTGGATAACTTTTGCTACTGCATCATGCCTGTTCCTGTATTCTGATCCAACTATATGTGAGCAGCCTGATGTAATGTGCTGTATTGATTCAATTTGTCCACAACCGAATCGACAGCGGTCATCGTTCACACTTGGATCTTTCAGTATATATTTTCTTTAATTTCGTGTTGGAATTACTTGATCTTGAATGGCAACCATAAATCCTTCAGTTTCAGGGAAGATCTGCCCTGAGATCAACCAGTAGTTCGACGACAGTGTATCGACATGTGCTTGGTCGATCTCGTTTGGATGTCTTCCGTGAATAGGCTTTGCCATCCACGAATAAAGTTTTTGCTGGATACTGAGTGCCGTAAGGTTTACGTCTGACTGGCATAGTTTTAATGGTGTTCATTCGTCTACTGCACAAACTGCTGCGTGTAGCTTGGATGCGGTAGATTTCTCGTGGAAGAACTTTCTGAGGCTCTCGACCTGCTTGCAGATCATGGTGTTAATGTCAGTGAAGCCTCTACCGCCAAGGCGTCGAGGGATGGTCACACGTTCAACAGAGGCTCGAGGGTGATGCTTAAGGGTTTTTGACAGTAGCACCCTTATTATTATTATTATTATTATTATTATTATTATTATTATTATTATTATTATTATTTTTCCTCTAAATCACGACTTAAGATGTTATGTGTCGGCTGAATATAAAATCTACTCCAGGTTGCAACCAGCTACCTAAGGAGCAGATCTAGGGACTGTCGGTGCCTCTACAATACTTTGCGCAAAATGTGGGCTGTTCCAAATAAAGCTATTTCTTGCACTTCCCAGTCTTTTGGATTACCTGGGAGTTTAGACAAGTTCTTACACAAATTTTGCGGAACAAATCCCAGAGCTCCGATAACTATCGGTACGACCTGTGCTTTTACGCCCCACATTCGGCTGATCTCGATTTCCAAACTCTTGTATTTAAGACTTTTCTCTGCCTCCTTGGTAACGACGTTTTGATCGCAAGGTACAGCAACATCCACAAGCAAACACGATTTGTTCTCCAAATCCCGGATGACTATATCCGGTTTGTTTGCTGCTATCGTGCGATCAGTTTGAATTTGTTGGTCGTACAATATCGTACACAATCCAACAGACGTCACCGGTTTCGGTGAGTGTTCGTACCACTTGGGGCATGTGTTCGGAACTTCGAGGGCGGTACAGATCTGCCAGTGGAGGTAGCTACACACCCTGTCGTGTCTTTTCAAGTATTCGGTCTTTGCTAGGATTGGACAAGCTGAGACAATATGATCGATGGTTTCTACGTGTTCCTGACAAATGCGGCATTTATCATCTTGGGAAATTTTGAGAACCGCTTTATCATAATGTCGTGTTCTCAAGGCCTGATCTTGGGCAGCTATTACAAGTGCTTCCGATTCTGGCTTCATTCTTCCCCTTTTAAGCCACATAAATGATTGATCTTTATTGATCTGTACCTTGTCCATTCCTTTTAGATATTGTCCGTGGAGTGGTTTGTCTCTCCACGATTTCTTTAACATTTTTTGTGTCTCAAATTTCATGTTAAGTAGCATCAGATGTTCAGTGTCTCTGTCATTCTGGTTGTCTTGCATAGTCTTGTTCGCAATGCTTCTTGCTACACTTACAATGCCTCTGTTTCCCATTCTTCGGTCAGATTTCATGACCTGCCTCATTAGTGGGTCATCTTGATGGCTGACTACATACTTTCCCATCCCGGTTATTGCATTGTGCCAGGAGGCTTCAATTTGTCTCAGGCCTCTTCCTCCTTCCTTACGTGGCACATAAAGTCTATGTACATCAGCTCGGGGGTGGGCAACATGATGCATTGTAAGCAATTTTCTGGTTTTTCGATCCATGATGCGAATTTCCTGTTCAGTCCAGTCTACTAGTCCGAAACTGTATTCGGCTACAGGCACCGCCAAACTACCTATTGCAGATATTTTATTCCTTGAGTTCAGAGCGGACTGCAGGACAAGTCTCACTCGTCTATAATACTCTCTGCGAATTCTCTCTTTCATTGTGTCGTTCGAGATGGTCTCACATTCTTCAATGCCCAGATATTTGTAAGTTTTACCTGGCTCAAGATCTTGAATCACAGTGTGTCTATCAACTTCAATGTTCTCGGACGTGGTCATTTTGCCTCTTTTTAAGTTGGCTTTTGCACACTTGTCAAGACCAAACTTCATGCAGATGTCATTGCTAAAATCATTGATGACAGACAGCATTTGGGAGAGAATCGCATCATTCTTGGCAAAAACTTTAAGATCATCCATGTAAAATAAATGTGATACAGGCATTTCATCACCATGGAGCTTGTAACCAAAGTCAGTGTGCGACAGCTGTCTTGATAGAGGAATCAAACTAATGCAAAACAGCAGAGGGGATAGTGAATCTCCTTGAAAAATTCCCCTGTTAATCTGAATACTTCTTGTTTCTACTACTCCCTTTCCGCTGTGGATTAGTAACCTGGTACTCCACGACTTCGTACTAGCCTTGCAAAACTCAACAAGTCTAGGATGAAATCGATAGATCTCCAGGGTCTTCAAAATCCAATCGTGTGGTACACTGTCAAAGGCCTTCTGGTAGTCAATCCAAGCCATGCTTAAATTACGTTTTCGTTTCTTTGCATCATTCAAAATTATTTTATTCAGAAGCAAGATTTCCTTACAGCCATAGGAACCTTTACGACATCCTTTCTGTTCAACTGGCAACAGATGGTTCTTCTCTAGGTGCCTATACATTTTGTCAGCAATGGCTGCACTTATAAGTTTGTACATTACTGGCAAGCAAGTAATTGGCCTGTAGTTCTTCGCCAAAGAGCTGTCTCCTCCTTTGGGTAGCAAATACGTAATGCCGCGAGTGAGCCATTCGGGGAGTTCGTTAGGGTTTTCTAAAATTTTATTAACAGCCTTTGCAAGATGAAAATGTAGTGCTGTTAATTTCTTAATCCAATAAATCTGGATCTTATCAACCCCAGGGGATTTCCAGTTTCCCATGTTCTTAATTGTTTGGCATAGGTCCTCTTTCGAGAATCCTTGAACATGTTCCACTGTTTCCACGAGTCCATTGGCAGCATCAACTTCAGATTGGAGCCACGATGCGTCTTTGTTGTAGAATCTGGTTTCCTCCCAGATTCCTGCCCAAAATGTTTCGACGTCATCTTTTGAAGGAGGGGCAGCATTGCCATTCGGTTTTTCAGTCAGACTGCGATAGAATCTCTTCGCGTCTGTTTCAAACAACCGGTTCTGTACACGGAAATCGTTTCTACGTTTGTACCGTCTTATTCGTTGAGCCCATGCTTGGATTTTTTCTTTTAGCTTTTCAGCTACCATTAGCCTTGTCGTGTCATTGTCAATTAGGTATTTTTGTTCAACATGGAGTATTTTTTGTTGAACTTTATACGTGTGGTTTGACTTAGAAGATGCCTCGGCTAGGAGTGATATTTCACGCCGTGTGTCGGCTATCCGTTTCATAATTCTTTTCATCCACGGAGGTACGGAGCTTTTTACTCTGTCTGGCTGTCGGCCATCGGTGTTCTTGGCTGGTCCCAAGATTATCTGAGATACTAGATATCCAGTTGCATACACGATGTGATTGATTTCAGTAATATCTAGATCTCTACTTGAGGTCTGTACAACCTCATTTAAGACAGAATTCGCTGTTTCTATCACTCTCTTAGCTTTAGCATTTTCGTAAATTCTCCTCAACGGTGCACGAGATTCGAATGGAAGTAGACGAACTCGTTCTATCTCGCGTCGGAGGAGGTCCCGCATCATGTCCTTATCGTGTGACTCATGGCCAGATGAATTTTCACCACTGACGGATGTTTCATTTGGAAGAGATGAACCTTGAAGTGGATCATCGTTTTCAGGGATATTAGATGGTTCTAAATGTTCGTCATGTGGATGGTTTGATTGATGAACATACTCTGCGTTTCTCTGGATGTCTGCAAGTTGTTCGGCTGTGAATTTTCCACTGCTGAGTATGTATCGTCGTTGACTGGCAAGCTTCTTTGAGTCTAGGGTAGGTCTCATATCTGGGTTCCGCTCTCTCCATATCTTAAAAACTTCTATTTCTGAGCCCCCATTTTTCGCTTTTGCATAGTAAAAGCACCACATCACCTCCATTAATTCATCCCGGGTCCATCTCTGACGATGGCTTCGAGCTACTGCCGGCTCTGGGTCCCTGGGACTAACATCCGTGGGATGGCCAGATGTCGACAAGGTGACATTAGCTCGGTTCCTGAGCAGGTATGGGACATTGGTAGAACAAGGCACGTTAAGGTTCATTACATTGCTTGTTCTATCCATTTTGCTCATTGGTTTGAATTGAAGATTCGCAGGACGCAAGTTCGAGTTCACAGATCACACTTAACCCTCGGGTTGTTTCCTGCCATCCGTTACTGCGACCCATAGTGGCCTCGGGGCATCCCCCCGCAGGGCCCAGCAAGGGGTCCCTCCGATCGCCAGTCGGCATTACTAAACCCTACGGGATTTTCACTGACTGCTGAAGGCAGCCTCCTTCACTTTATTATTATTATTATTATTATTATTATTATTATTATTATTATTATTATTATTATTACTATTACTACAATAAACGCAAGTTGCTCGGCCCGGTGACCGAGATCGCTAAGTCAGTTGTGTCGTAGCGATCTCGGACCAAAGGGTCGCGGGTTCGAGTCCCGCCTCGGACATGGGTATATTTGTGTATGTCTGTATGTGTATCGTCCTTTCACCCCCCCATTATCATCATCATTACATCTTCCATACCTCCAGGGCTAACAACCCTGGGGGATAAAAATGGGCTCCAGCTAAAAGCTGATCCCCCCTAATGAAGTTTCATGCCCTGCCACCGAGATATTGTTTCTGAGCCCCGGTGAAGGCAGTAGGCATATACACGTGGTCCGAGTCGGACTATACGTGAGCAAAAGAAAGAAAGAAAAAAAACCGGCAAGTTGATATTATTGATGAACACTAACTCCTCAGTTGAAAAACCCGAAAAAGAAGGTAAATGTGGATCTCTCAGTCTTTCAAATAGCAACGGATTGTTGACAAAGGAGGAATTTCCCAACACTAACATCGAGCACCGAACACTTTCCGAAGAATATCAATCAAAGTAGCGAGGAATTAAATTCTCGCGAAAACCTATAGAAACTGATACTAACATGATCTCAACAACTAGAATAGAAAAAATGTCGAGAAATGACATCAATTACTATAATTAAGTTAAAAAATTGTATCCATAATTTGACCTGTGATTAGATAATCTGTACACTGTGTGTATCATAGAGATAAGAGATATAATAATATTAATAATAATAATAATAATAATTAGTTTGATCCCTCTATCGAGACAGCTCTCGCACACTGACTTTGGTTACAAGCTCCATGGTGATGAAAGGCCAGTATCACATTTATTTTACATGGATGATCTTAAAGTGTTTGCTAAGAATGAAGCGATTCTCTCCCAAATGCTGTTTGTCATCAATGATTTTAGCAATGACATCTGCATGAAGTTTGGTCTTGACAAGTGTGCAAAAATCAACTTAAAAAGAGGCAAAGTGACAACGTCAGAGAACATTGAAGTTGATAGACACACTGTGATTCAAGATCTTGAGCCAGATAAAACTTACAAATAGAATTGAAGAATTGAAGAATGTGACACCATCTCGAACGACACAATGAAAGAGAGAATTCGGAAGGAGTATTATAGAAGAGTGAGACTTGTCCTGCAGTCCGCTCTGAACTCAAGGAATAAAATATCAGCAGTCTATTCAGAAAGATTAATGGTGATCACTCACTGATTTTCATAAAACGAATTTAATTGTGCGTCCCAATACTTGTGAGAAAACTATGACAATATTCTGTGGCCTCAACTTGTGCTTTACAACATGTAATTTTATTGACATTAAATAATTATTTTAAAATACTAAATTAGGTAATTAATCTATATTGCATTCATTATATTGCCGGTATACTATGTAGAACTGATATTACAAGTATATTACTCGCAGTGATGTAGGAGTATTTCACAGACATACAGTAATTATTGCATTACTTTAGAGACCATGTCATCCATCACAATTTGATAAAATGTAAGATACTGTTTATGAAAAAATATAAATTCAGACAAGTAATTTATTTACACTAAACCCAACATTCTTCTCAAATTACACATTGAATTTACTGAATTTGAAATGCAGTGTCTAATAAAGGGGAAATCCAATACTCTTAATTACGGACGCACGCACAGACTATTTTCTAGGAATGTGTCTGTTCCTACGTCATCGCGTCTCAAACCTGCTTCTTTTACCAGTTCCCAGAGTCAGCAATGTATGACGCACTCCAACTCCCTGATGAAATAAAGCAGATAATTTCTCCACTCACGCTCATCGTCACAGTTTTTGTTCCAGTAAATCGAAGTTTTCGGTGACCAAGGCATTATCACCGACTCCCTAGAGCGAATCACCGTGGTGATCGCCGCAGCCTCCCTTTGCTCGTGCTTTTTGCCCAGCTGGGACTGTTGCCCTCAGTGATCGTGACTTTGGAATGAATTAGCACTCACAATCTATTTCTAGGAATGTGTTTGTTCCTATGCCATCGACCCTCAAGCCTTTTTTCTTTTACCAGTTCCCGGAGTATTAACAACAAGCTATGATTCTCACTTTCTGATGAAAAGAAATCAGTTAATTTCACCACTCATGAACCGTACTTAGCTGCTATAAGCCTGTGGTTAAGTCGGAGGGAGAGGCCGATGTAAAACAAACGGTGGTTGGTCCGCATCGAAGTTGACGGGGCTTATGCAGCGTGAGTTTCAACGGTTTTGCTTCTTCTTATAAAAAAAAATATTAAATAACCACCGTTTGGCGCTTCGGGAGCGCTCTATTAATACAATTTAGCAACATAACAATTGTTTAGCACTAAAAGTTGCAAAAACATGCCACCAGAGGTCTCCAACGGCTCCAGTGCGCGCACGAATGCGACAATGGCAGAGCGCTAAGCGAACAAAATCATTCTTGGCAGTAGTGGGTTAACAACAAGCTATGATGGATTCATTCTCACTTTCTGATGAAAAGAAATCGGTGAATTTCTCCACTCACGCTCATCGTCACAGTTTTTGCTCAAATGAATCAAAGTTTTCTAAGCCCAAGGCATCACCGACTCCCTAGAGCGAATCACCATCGCGGTTGGCGCTGCCGCAGCCTCCCTTCCCTTTCCTATTGCTTTTTGCCCGGCCGGGACTGTTGCTCTCGTGACCGTGACCGTGACTTCGGAACGTTTCGCGAGGTGCCAGCCGTAGTACTAAGACGAGAAGCGATTATTATACGCAGTCCAATCTGAATTAGTGGGAAACCTCCATTAATGAGGCTAATTATGAATGTCCCATCATTTGTATGTGAAAAAAACCGGTGAGAATGCAAAACCTGTTTAATTGAGAGTGCATTTCCACCAACAATTTTCTCTGTGGCGGCTGAAAAGAGGACTTGGCATTCTTGTTTTTTTCCGGAAGTCGGTATTTTCCGAAGTTTTTAGACTATTCTACACTTTTTCAATTTTAATTGATGTTAATTTCTGTTCTGTTTAATTAAAATTATCCGATAATTATGTTGAAATCTAGAAGGCGCAAAGCACATGAACAACACTTAATAACTATGCACATTGAAAATATTGTACAGAAGATGAAATTATTTGCAAAAGTGTTAAATAATTAAAGATATATGGTGAATATAATTACTACAAGACATACGAACTCCGTAAAAAATGTAATGTGCCAAAACTGACTATTTTAATTTGTCACTTGCGGTTTTCACGGTATAATAAAATGTACTACAAAATCCATTCTATATAAATGTTTTCTTGAAAATGTATTTTATTGTTCTTTATCATTCACGTTGGTAACTTAAACAAATGTTATTCGAATCGGCAAAGTGGATTCCTGTGGGAGTAACAATTATTGAACTTTAAAAGTGAGAAACTGGATATGTGTGATACCTCTTTAATGAGGAATAAAAGAAACGTAAATGAAGTTTCGCGTTTCGACTGACGTAAATGAAGTTTCGCGCTGACCGGATGCCGTAAATTGCGTGATTAAAATGGTGGATTTATACCAATGTAACTGCCTCGAAATGGTTTAGACATCGAGAGCGAAGGTTTAATGACAGCACGGTTCACTGAATCCAAAGTTGGGCCACAATCTACCAATACTTTCAAAATAATCAGTTTAGTTTAACTGTCTAGGTGTTAGTTGTCAAACACCGTAATCTTAATTTTTATCTTTACAGACATGTAATTTATTATTATGTAGAATTGAATATCCCACAGAACCTCCAATTTAAATTTATGAATTTAAATTTCTATATATTACAATATCATCAGTTCTAAAGCTTAAATGAACGCCCTCTTCCATAACTTTTTAGCTGACATTAAACAACCCCAAAATTTGATTCATAGATAGCCAATACGTTTATCACATTTTCTCTACCCCTCCAGTTAATTTTGAGAATTACTACAAAATATTATATAGATTCTTATTAAAATACTTAACTATTGAAAATGGCATTACAATGTAGTAGGTGTTTTAACTTTAGATTTACTATTTTAATATATTTATTCAATTGTTAGTCCATATTTTACTCCATATTTTAAAAATTTCTAGTCCATATGTACGTACATATTTAGTAGGTACATAGTAATCCATATAAATCATAGCTTTACTTATAAAAATTCTCAAATTCGGTCTAACGACATCGTTTGTAATTTTCTAACATCAAATTGCAGTATTATGTATTCCAACACTCATTTAGAAATCTCCACTTGGTGCTTTTATAACGTCGATTAGTTTTATTTTGAACATGGTAATAAAACTCCCTCTGCTTTTACCCTAAAACGTACTCGTAAAATTTCTGCCCTTCAAAGTGCTATGAGGGCTCGGAATGTTAATTTGAATAGTCTGCACTTCAGGAAGATTCGCAATATTAAATTCTTTCCTCGTAGTAGCTTTCTTCCAATTCTTTTGCCCGTCAGCTGTTGTCTTCAGTGACCATGACTTCTAAAGGCACGGCCAGTCTACACCAGCAGCGTTTCTCCGTCTGATTACACGGCCGCGTAGGCGAATGTACCCAGTCATGGAGGTACAAATGCGGTAGAGCTTTCGCCCCAGCAGTGTGAACGATCTTTTGGAAACTCTTTAGCGTCACGTGTTCCGGGTTCTGTTGTCACAACTTTCTTCATAAAATTAATCTATATTAACCCTGCACTGGGAACATGGGGGGTGAAATGCCCCACGCGTTTTTCATTTTTATATTTTCGTAGGTTGGCAATATCTATTGGTCATCCGGTTCGAGCACTTTTCTTTTAACATGGCTACCATCGTTGAGGCGCGATTACACTGGTGAATAGTGCGTTTATGTAATTGTATTAGTGGTATTGGGACATTGCATACACCACGTTTCATATCCCCATACCTGCACCGGCAGATAGAAATCGCTCATATGGGCGATGTAGCATGTGCCCAAGACAAAAGGACAAAAAAAGTATTACATTCGTTGTGGCAAATTGGTTTGTTCAGTCCATAAGCTCACAATATTCCATGATTGTAAAAATCTTCATTAAAATTGTTTATGGTAACTGTACCTGTGCTCCATAATTAATAAATATACGTTAAAATCTAGCAACTGCTTTTATGACTTTTTTATAAACTAAACTATCATTACGTAGATGTAATTCAATGATAAGATTTGTCGATATTAACCGCACAGTTTAAAAATACGGGTTTTCGTATTTGGGGTGCATAATGTCCCACGTTTCAGTTTATACGTTCCAAGAAAAGGACGTTTACAGTCCAGGTTTAATGTATTTACACTTCTATTATAATTACAATTTCCAATGCACGCAGAAATTGGAAGAAAACTACACGAACTCCCGCCGTGTGAAAGGTGTCAGCGATTTCGTTAGATACCCACAATATTCAAAAGCCAATGAAACAGTTTCATTTTGAATGAAAAACTCACAATTCCCTTCTAAATAAATTAGCTCTCAAGTCCTTCAGCAGGTAACTATCTGATACGCCCTGAGAATGTGAATATTAATGACAGGAACATTACTCGAAACGATGGCAAGACATCGAACAACAAAAGAGTTCCATATATGATTATATAAGTCCATATTTGTGTAACATATTGGGTTGTCATCCCGATATTTACTGATGTACAATGAATATAATGTTATTTTTAAAATGAAATTTTAGCCACAGATATTTTAGATTCTAGCATAAAATACTTTAGATAATAAAATACTTAAAACGTTCCATCACAATAGTTCTCCTTAACATTTTCTTGATGGTATTTGTTGACAAGATCGTTTTATATTGGTAAAATAAGCAACTTAAAGATACCTCTGAACTACACATTAAGATTCTGTGCTTCTAAAAATGAGTAACTTATGTAAGTTATCCTGAAATAACCACATATTTTTAATCATTATTTTGGAAAGTACTGTGTGGTTAAACAAGTTCTGCCATATTGTTATAGAATTATTTTTACCTTAGATATTACGACACGTCCTAACATATCGCCCAAGTGTCACGATAACACTTCAAACATTTATAAAACACTCGAGACATTTATTTGAATGGAGATTTGGTTAACACCATTCTTTGTGCAATGATCGGAAAACTATTTCCGTCTTGACGTTTACCCTGCCATATTCTGACACAATATTCGCTTGTAACATTTTGTTGTCGTTTTTTCAGGGATTCATGTACTGCCGTTTAAAAATCGTGGCCGTGCATAATAAATGTCGACCAAACAGAGCAGCGCAAATCATACGCAGGAAAGTCGATCATTGCAGGGAGAAATCATTCCGAAGCGTCTTGCGGTTAGATAGAGTTTTGCTCAAAGAAAAGAGAGAAGGAAGGTGAGAAAAAGCCATTCCCCGGGGAGTCGCTACACAAGACTGTGAGAACCAGTGAGAAGTTGGAGAAGACCAATTTCCTTTTCAGATGCGATTGAATATTCATGAATCTGAACTTATCGCACAACCACATTATATTGCAATTACAATATGTACACAAACCATTGGTATTTGTTATCATGCAATTTGCTTTAAATCTTTTTCGTAAAGAGGATGGTAATTGCAATTAGTTGTCAAGAAGTATGTGACGAGAAGCAGAGAGAAGCCATTTTTATTGAATTTTAAATTCTAAAAAATTACAGCGCTTATCGAAAGAAAACTTATTGTTTGTAGTAAATTATGTATCACATTGCCGCAGGGCTAAAATATCGAATAATTCTAATTTCAGATTAAGTGAGTTTGTGCGGAATCATACGAGAGAGAGAAAGAGAGAGAGATGTATTCTGTGAGTGCAGAAACTAGTGATGCTAAAACAGCACGTACTTTCTCGTTCGTATTTTCACGCAAAATTACGCGAAGAGTACTCAAACTTTCGAAAAATTCTACTTGACCTTATTTCAAAACATATTTTTTAAGTAGTAGGAAATGGTGTGGCATTTACGATGCTATCATCGAAATCAATATTAGATGTAGGCTCCCCATCGTAACTGTTTATTGTGGCATAAAGCTTTTTTGGCCGCATTGCGGCCATCTTCAGTGCTACAAAAATAATAATAGTAATAATAATAATAATAATATATCTAAATTACAATTTTTTTTTAAATTTTAAAGAATTAAAAACTTTTTACAGAATATTGTCAAGAATCGGATTTTAAAGAAAATGTAAAATGTGAAATGGACATATAATTTTTTTTAAAAATGTCAAATGAAAATTAAATTAAATAAATGGAATCTATTACAAATAATATTATGAAGAAAACTGGAGTGAAAGAAATCTGAAAAAGTATAATATAAAATATAGAGGCGGCTCTAATAGGTACGTCAGTTTGCTCACCTAAATTTATTAATTCATTTATTTATTTAGTTACATATTTATTCATTTTCTATTTTCACCTCTCTTCAAAATGTACATTTGTTATTCAAAATTATGTTTCCATTTACACATTTTATATTATACTTTTCCAGTTTTCTTTCACTCCAGTTTGCTTCATAATATTATTTGTAATAGATTCCATTTATTTAATTTAATTTTCATTTGTCATTTTTTAAAAAAAATTATATGTCCATTTCACATTTTACATTTTCTTTAAAATCCGATTCTTGACAATATTCTGTAAAAGGTTTTTAATTCTTTAAAATTAAAAAAAAAATTTTGTAATTTAGATATATTATTATTATTATTATTATTATTATTATTATTATTATTACTATTATTATTTTTGTAGCACTGAAGATGGCCGCAATGCGGCCGAAAAAGCTTTATGCCACAATAAACAGTTACGATGGGGAGCCTACATCTAATATTGATTTCGATATTTTTTTAGAGACAGATTTCATTAAGGCGCTTCTGTTAAATGTAATTCCCAATCCACGAGAGCTTCATTGTAGCTGGGCGTTGCCGTGTGCCTTGGGGCGAGGTCGAGGGGAACAGGAGTAGCAGGCGGCAGTTAATAAGTGAGGAAAAAAGAGAAAGGGAAAAAGAGACAGAGGGACAAAGAGAGAGAGGCAAATGAGAAAGGGAAAGAGAGAGGGATATTAGAGAGAAAATAGAGAGGGGGAATGGAGAAAGAGGGAAAATAAAGATAGGGAAAATAGAGAGATGGAAACATAGGTAAATAGAAGTAAAACAGGGAAATAGAGGGGGAAATAGAGAGAGGGAAAATGGAGTGGGAAAAATTGAGAGGAGGAAAAAAGAAAGAGGAAAATAGAGGGGAAATAGAGAGGGGAAACAGAGACAGGGGAAAATAGAGAGGAGGGAAACGGAGGGGAAAATAGAGAGGAAGGAAACGCAGGGGAAAATAGAGATAGAAAAAAGAAAAAAAGAGAGCGGGAATAGAAAGAGAGAGGGAAAACAGAGAGCGGGAATAGAAAATGAGACGGGAAAAGAGAGTCAGAGAGTGAGGGTAAAGAGACACAGAGGTGAAGAAGATACACAGAGGGGAAGAAGAGACACAGAAGGGAAGAAGAGACACAGAGGGGAAGAAGAGACACAGAGGGGAAGAAGAGACACAGGGGGAAGAAAAGAGACGCTGGATGAGAAAAGAGATAGAGGAGGAAAAGAGAGAAAGATGGAAAAAGAGAGGCAGAGAGTGGGGAAAATAAGAGAGGGGAAAGACAAGAGGGAGGGAAAAAGGGGTAGGGAGAGAGAGAGAGGGAGAGAGAGGAGAAAAGAGAGATGGGGAAAGAGAAGGAAATATAGAATGGGGAAAGAAATAGAGAGTGGCAGACGAATATTTCCTCAATTATTTCTTCTGCGGCAGCAACCAGTGCCGGGTACCAGCTAGTTATGTCATATAAAGTTTCTCGAAAACTCTAGCGTAAAAAGTAGCACAGAATTCCGCATTTCAGAAAGGCTCAAACGCAATGACTTCTAATTACTTCTAATGAAGTTTTTCGAAATCACAAAAAATTTCTGTAAAAAAGAGCTTAAATTTTCGCATTTGTAGTAGCGCTAAACGTCATTTTCTTCAAAACTGCTCCAAATTTTTCAAAGAAAATTGCTATTTAGGACAAGGTTTTACTGTTCTTTAATATTCTTAAAATATTTCCGTTCTATTATTAAGAAACCGAAAAATTATTAAAATGTCAAAAAAATATACTTTGGACGGCGATAGTTGGCAGCTGGCAAGAATATGTAGCAAGTCCGAATTGCTAGCTGAGACGAAAGGAAATAGAAAACTGATACGGGAAAGCCTGTGAAACTCTGTAGCACCACTAGTTTGAATCTAAGATTGACATGATCCTTCACATTGTCTCTCTTACAGAAGTATGAAATGTTGTATCTTTTGTTGGTATATTTTATTTATTATGAACAGTTTACTACTCCTAATAATAATTATACACGCTCTGTTCTTCTCCAGAAACTGGCTTATGCACTTTCTTTAGAATTCTCTAGAAAAGGAAAGTTTTCTTACGAAACTGCGAGGAAATGCAGCTTCGTGGGACAGTTCCACACTCCAAAGGGTCCGTCAAGAAACGTATCATTACTTTCAAGAAATGTTTTATTTGCTCGTATGCGTGAGTCCATTGCGTAATTTCACTTCGAGCGGCACACAAAACGAAGCTCAAAAAGGACATTATTAACTTTTATTACATAAGAGCTATTAAAAATAATCAAATTGCAAATAAGTATCAAGTAACTGATTATTCTAGAAAGTTCATATTCCTATTTTTATATAGTGTGTTTGTAATGTATAAACACTAAAATATTCTCAAGAAATACGACGCGAGCGGCTTTCATCCAATTTTAATTTTAGTGTATCTTGAGGAATCGAGTTACAGTTTTGAGTGATAAAACTGCGTGTCCTTGGAAACTTGTGTGTAAAGAATTCCATAGAGTATATACGTACCTCATAGAAGAGCCAAGTACTGACACACACTTGTATAAAGTTGTAGAAGAGTAGGATGGTGCTGAGGTCAAATGGCTTCCTATCCTTCATGAAACGCGGACCCCAGGAGCGCACGAAGTAATGGTAAGTGATGATTATGGTGAGGCCGGGAACCGGCGATGCGATGAGCGGCCAGTCATTGGTGCGAGGGTCTGTGAACATAAGCAAAGGACTATGTAGCTCTCTTCCAGCAATAGGTAGAATCCTATGAACCAGTTGATAGCAATACGAGAACAATGTTAACAATTATGCTAAAAAGCCTCATTGTTAAGGAGAAATTGTATATGACGGCATTGAGAATAAAAGTTTTAAATGCAACATAATCTTACCTCCATCAAATACACGAAAATTCTACGTCCATTCATCAAAAGTGTTATGAATGTCTATTTTTATTTAAAATAATAAGATACAAAACCACGCCAAAGCCTCGAATCTAGGTGGAATATGAACAGTATAGTGGGGATGTTGGTAGATGAATGTAGTGAGGATGTACACCAGCTTTGGTAAACTATTGTTAGTTAAGGATTAATGCAAGGCGTACATGACATCCTCAAGAAAATGGAAATTCCTTCTACAAGAAACACAATATTAAGTAAACGGAATGAAAATTATAAGTTTCTTTCAGCGTAAACCTTATACACGATAAAACAATATTTTTATTATTGGAACTAAACAATTTTATTTGAAAGAAACGTTTAACTTTCAAAACGTCTTTTAGATGCCCTATTTTTTTAATGAACGTTTTAGTTACTGGTTGTTGGAGGTTTTTCTAGACCTGTTATTTCTTAATCAATATGTGCTTCTGGAATGAAACGAAGCTCGCCTCTGCACGTGTTTCGGCCCAGTTGGAAGGAGAGTGCAGTGAGGTGCAGCGCGTCGTGGAGGCAGCGAGCACACACGCCTCTTGACCCACTTGCGCGCACACATCAACGGCTGCCGATTCAGCCCCCGCGGCCGCCGGCCCCTGCCCCTGCTCCCCTCCCCTCCCCACCCCACCCCCACCCGGAGCGACGGCACCTCCCGCGCCGTCGCTGGAGGTTTGCGAGTCACCGGGCACTCGACGCGGGGAGTCAAGTTCACGGCCTGCCGAACATTCCCTGCACTACGGTGGAAGATATATTCACTCCCAGTATAAAACTGAAACTTATGTGAGGCTACATAAGCTTCAGCTCTCGTATATAAGGGTTGCGATCTTTGGGTCTCGTTCGGGCAAGGTCGTGATTGGTCGTGATCCATTCGACAGCTCTGTGGCCAGCTGATTTCTAATTTCAAGTCCGTGATTTGTCGTTTCGCGGTGGAATTAGTAAAGTCTAGAGCGAACAGTTACGAAAATGGGTAGGAAATGTTTTGTAAAACGGTGTAATAGACACAGTTTAAGATGTTATCTTAAAATGTATATCTTACACCGCGACCCAAACCGATCGTGCGCACCGTACGGACAAGCGAGGAACTATCCTCAAACGGGCTTCAGAAAATTTGCCCCAAAGGCGGCTAGTTAACACACCTACATATCTTACATCGGCACTGCGTCGTGGGAAAAATTTGAATTCGTCTTTTCACATAATGTTTGTTTAAATTTTCTGATGGCCGGTTATTTTAAATATAAAAATCCCACTTCACGTAATTATCGTCAGTTTTGGTTACTTCAAGCACTCCGCGATAAAATAAGGCGCGAAAATCGCATGCAGAAAACATTTTATATGAAAGATAGGTAAGTTTTAATTATTGGTATGAAGAATAAAATATCTATGTGGATGTGCCTTTTTATAAAATGACATTCTGCCTGTGGCTGTGGCCATATTTTTCGCAGAGTGCTATTATACTCTTACGGTACTACAGAAAAATTTATGAGGCAACCTTGGGGACTTCTCCGGATGAAGAGATGGAATATTAATATGAGTTACCAATACTACTAATTATGGAAGTGAAGAATGCAAAACATAACAGAATACGTATTCTGTTAAATTTTGAATTGTTTTAACAAATTGATTATATTGTATTCTGTAGAGTATTTTAGTTAAAAATGTATATCCATCTTCCAAAACAACACTTTAATCATCGATAAACCTATTGTTTATTATTTAAAATTTTAAATATGTAATACTTGAATTATAGGTTCGTATCCAATGCGTGTAAGACAGAGTAAAATAATTTTTTATAAGCGTGACTACAATTTTTGTTCTCATTATTACTGTATCGTAATCGTACCCAACAAATCTTTATTTTTTCTTTTCCGTAGTTCCGCTTCGGTTTTTTGGAGACAAGATGGTCTTTTGTTTCGCACTCCAAGGAAAAAATGTAAATTTTGACCCCGATATTCTTCGTAAAGAATAACTGAGATATTCGTGTTGACAGAGGGAAGAGCAGGGGTTATGTTTGGCGTCATTGTCAAAGGTATTATTATTATTATTATTATTATTATTATTATTATTATTATCATCGTCGTCGTTATCATCATTAACGACAAGCACGAGTGCAAGTGTGCGATCACCTCTCTTTATTACAGTCATAAACATGTCAGCAGAATAACACTACCTGAGAAATACTGATCTTGTAAGTTCAATAATTGATTCAACTGCTAGATTGACTAATTTTTTAGCATTCAATTGATAAGGTACCAACAGAGTACCTACAAGATGTACAGAACTAGAAAGAACATTCAGCACAATATATGACAACGTGTGTTGCTAATGTATCAAAATATCGTATATCGTAAAAAAAAGGCCATGTGACAGCACATGCCATTCTAGAATAAATCCACGAAAAACATGCAACACATCACCTGAAAAAATAAAGTAGAAATCAGTGCTATCAATTGACAACTAAATTGACACAACAGTAAATTTCTTTTTACCGTTTTCAAATTCTCTCTGCGATGGATAAATCTTGCGTACACTTCCAGGTCATCGATGTGAAATAAAATCCTGTTACTTGCCGAGTCAGCTAACCGTTCGGAGATGAATGAGTGCTTGACCCCGATTACGCCTCCGGTGCAGGTGCTGCGATTCGGAGTGCTCCGCTTCTGTTCGCCATTCCAGCGGCGATGAACGAACTGATGCTGATCACAATAAGTAATTCTTCATTGCCGATCATTTATGCGGAACTATTAGGTCATAACACCATTACGGAAAACAGATGGAAGAACTATAAGCAATCACGTTGCAGTTACTTCCCATCCTCATGTATTGTGTTGAGTGTTTTGTTCGGTGAGTTGTGGGATTATTTCACTCGGTACAACGAAGCACAATCCCAAAATTGGAGACCTATGTGTAATTTCTTATAATAATAATAATAATAATAATAATAATAATAATAATAATAGTTACGTCTTTTTCTACATTGTTCCTACTTTTAGAACGTTTTTTTTATGAAGTTTGGTCCAGGTATGACAATGCCCGATTACCGGTAAAAAAGTTTCTTCCATTACTTCTCTCGACAAGATATTCAACGATGGTGCTGAGGGCAAAATATAATTCCTCTGTGGCAGAATGACAAAGAGAGCTGAAGGACGCACAAGAAATCTGCAACTAAAACCACTTTTTTAGTGCTAACTTGGGCATATTTTTTCCTGCGGTTGAAAAATGTACCACTAAGTGAGTCTAATAATACTACAGACTACCGAGTCACAATACACGTGGGTTAAATTATGTATAATTCGAAGTTTCGGGAGAGTAATTTATATCCGCAGGGTCTATAATAGAGGGATTTATTTAAAGCGAGAAATTTGTAATAAATCTCTATATATTTACTGGTTTGTACATATGTTGGAGTAAATATCAGCAAATACAGTAAATTGTTTGTACAGCACTCTCCTACACAGTATTTCCGAAGGGATGTTTCTCTAACCACACTCCAAATACACACAGACTCCTGGATTACGGGATCGGCACAATGTGAAGTCCCCTGGAGGCAACACTCATAAGAAAAACAACAGGTTAAAATAAACTATCCAACCAAGATGTGATCCGAGCAACATGTTTTATAGGTTCCGAGGGATGTAGTGGTAAGTATAATCATATTACTTTGCAAACGACAAATCATTTCACAAAATGGAATATTACTGAATGACACTGGAACAACAGTGGGAACCGTATGCTAACTGGAAGGGTGCTAACGAATAAAATCAAACGAAAATAAAACTTTTATATTTAAAATACAATGAGTTTTGATTAGATAGAAATGTAAGTTTTCTGCTTAACCAAATGTCTTAAAATTAGTGGAATGAACTCTCACCTACCGTTCTTTTGTTAATTATTTGTTTTGCGAGCTTCAATCAATCTATTGAAGGGTTCCTCGACTAGGTGAGCAAGCATTGAGCGTAAGGTTGCAGACAGAGAAGCGAAGAGAGAGAGAGAGAGAGAGAGAGAGAGAGAGAGAGAGAGAGAGAGAGAGAGAGTTTTTAATATCGAATAAGTGTTTTAAGACTCAGGTGAGTGTTGTTAAATGCAACGATTAGTAAGTACATATACATAAACGCAATGTACAAGAACCGTGTGAGACATGTTTCCACTTACAAAAGCTTCTCAGAAATTAAAATTATATAACATTAATTACGTTTAAAATTAAGGTGGATAGCAGGATTTCCTACTATCTTCCTACTACTGTCCAACAACCATGTTTAGATCTTGGTAAATACAAAACATTTCAATTATCTACACTTTTAAAAGCGTGTTTAACTCTGTATTCATAGTGAACAGGGTATTGTTTCAGAATCTGTAAAACATCTTCATTTTATTAGACTTGGGGAATACGTACTAAAAGACATGAACGAATATTTTTGGTGTTTTCAATTTTCCCTAAAGCAAATATTGTTGCACTTCTCAGTTGCAAATTTTTACATTCTTTCTTTTGTGCGATGCAACCCCAACGGTTCAGCTAGTGAAATTGATAAAGTTCCAAAGATAAAGAAGTATCAACCACCATAGTAGACTAAATATTTTTAATATGTAGAGAATTTAGCCAGATGGCTAAATTGAATAATAATACAATGTTATTAAGAATAATATTTCCTGCGACTATGTGAAGAAATTGTATTAAATTTCTTCTTTATTGCCTCTACATACGCTTATTATTGATTAAGAATAGAATTCCCCCAATACAGAAGCCGATTTCACATATTCGCAACTATATTTTTCAGTAAATTTCTATGATGTTGAAAGTCATTCATTTAAATTCATTCAACTTAAATATAAATAACTACAAATGACCACATAAAAATAGATTTGAAATTCAGCCTATTTGAAAAATTATTTACAAGATAACAGTCATGGGTTTGGACTCCTCACCTCCAGTTCAACCGGACCCCCCCTCACAGAAATCCTGCTTATGCCACAATATATGTAATGTTCCATTACTCAACGAGTGTCAAAGCATCATGCTTATGGCTGTAATAAGGGAGAAAATATTTTTTTAAATTGAATAATAGAGACGACGCTGCCTATAAAAGAGAGCTTTGCCATGACATACGCCGACACGAGAGCTTTGCCATTTCACGTCACCAAAATTTAAAAGATTTTGTCAAAACCAAAAATACATAAATTATCCCAAACAATCAGCAGATTATCGGCGCTTATCAAATTAATGGTTTGTTGATGGAGCACCGGCAGACCAACACGTATATTTTAAAGGCAAGAATATAATATAGAATTATGATACAACTGTGAAATTGATGTAAGCACAGATTGAGTAACGTTCTCAAAGTTATACAATTATTATTTTATCATTAATATTTAAAAATAAGACCAATTAAGTGCATATTTATTCATGTAATTTGAGTTTAACGTAGTTTCTGGTGAGCATTATTTTTATTAGCAGTATCATTAATATGTGTCCATATCAATTTAAATGTCAGAAATTTCACCTTTTGCTGAGTAATGATTGGCAATTTTTGGTCTTCACATGCACAATTAATCTAGAGATTATAAACGATTTTTTGTACAATTAAGGAGTATAACTAATTAAGCAAAAGAAATAAGCATAATGCCAAAAGAATATAAAGGTAAATGGGTAAATCAATTTGTTACTGACATGCATCATGAAATAGAAAACTAGTTGAGAATGGTAGCGAAAAATTACTAATAAAAGTTTCATGTGCCAGTTACCACCAAATATCCTCATTCCAAAAATATATAACAGTGTGCTGGTTTGTTCTTATGTAAGGATCTGTAACGGAAGGAAGACTAAAACCGCATAAAGTTACGTTAGCCACTGGTCAGTACAGTTATTCGGTTCCCAATGCAAAAAACAGATTTGGGAGAGCATATTTTATAGCTACAGTTCCAATTCCAATAGAAATGAAATCACGCACCAATGATTTCGTCCAGTGTGATAAAAAATACAGGCTGGTTCACAAGAACATACCTTAATTTTCACATACTACTTATTTTTCATTTTCATATATATCATCAGAATGCCAATTTAGTTATTTTTAATTCCACATGTAAAATAAAAGAAAACATGAAAATCTACGAAAATTGGGATTTTTCAAAAGGCAGAGTAAAAAGGTTTAACCATTCCCAGATAAAAGAAAAATTGAATCTGAATTGAATTGAATTGTCTATGAATGTAAACAATTTATTCGAAGATACAAACGACATTGTTACTTTTAAGCATTTTGCAACAGAGGTAGAAGGCTCTCTGAAGATACCTTTATCTCAGTAAATAGGAAGAGACAAGCGAAAACATTGCTTTTATTAAATAATAAACCTTATTAGACATGGAAAGTAAAACATAAACCAGGTAGTTGCATTCTTGCAAATAAAATTAAGTAACATTTTCACTTAATGATCAGTACTTAAATTATGTTTAATTATTTAACAAAACAATATTGAGATAAAGAAATTAACAACAAATGGAAATAGGCCTATCAGCTTTTTTTATTGAAGTGTTTTTTATCACGATTCAAGAAATAGTGGGTAATCTAAGACGGTGGGGATTTTTTGCCTGGTGCGCATATCATATGTGCCTTCAGTCACATGTGATACAAACGTAATAGTTTCTTTAAATAACATTAAGTAAAAAGTTTCATGATGGTAACCAATAAAGAAAACAACGAATTTTCTTCCAATTCGAGCGCAATCGAAATTTCTCTATGACCCCTTTCAAACTCCTCTCTCATTCTAAGACAATAACACGTCATGCTCACTGTGAAGATTTATTAGATGCGTTGCTTCGAGGTGGGCAGTAATAAATCCATACCCGTCAATCAGGTTTTGTAACTATTCCGAAAGACACGTGATAATTAAACATCGTAAGCATTCACATACAGTTTTACCTCGTCACTGAGGATTGCGTCTTCTGACCCGGGAAAATTGACAGATGAATGCGTTCATAAAGTGCTATAAGCGTTGCTAACAGTTTCATCCGCGACCTCCCAGGAGAGCTCATAAACGAAAGGCCATAAAAGCGTTTACGAGGGATGTGGTGCGTATCCAGCGAGTAAGCTGTGTTTCAGAACAATGGACAACGCAGCGGGAGAGCAACTAGGAAACGCGTGTGGGCAACGTCCGTTTACACGCTTCCTTTTGACGAACGATTTCGGCAGTTGTGGCAAACGCGCGATAGCCGCAGAGCTGCTTTTCGGGGCGGCATAGCCCCTGCGCGCATACCTGCATTCACTGAAACTACCGAAATTCTTCGTCAAAAGGAAGCGTGTAAATTGGAGCTATACTGCGGTTTTCCTAACTTTGCCCCTCAAGGCCCGTCTTCACGATGGAATATGTCACGATATTTCGCGACGTCCTCAGACGTGCCACCAGATATCGCATGACCGCGACCGTATCAAGCAGTGCTTGCGACCATGCCGCTCATAGCGGTAGGGCCGAGAAAGACGCAAAATGCCGTGTGATATTCCATCGTGGCCATAGGGGCTTGAAAGGCGGAGTTAGAAAAATCGCACTATCAGAGCAAGATGTTGAGTTTCCAAGCAAGAAATTTGTGTTGGAAGAAAAGTTACTGATATCCCAAATACAAAAAGTGTATTTCATGGAACTACTGTAAATACGAAGAGTACAAAATAAAAACCATAATTTTGTCTTGTCCTGTTTCTAGCAACGACTTTGCACCTCACAACGTTTAAAAATGTCTCTTATCTATACTAATAATGTTAGTTATGTAAATGCAATAGAAAATGTCAATTATACTTGTAATATTACAAATTAACAATGATATTTTAATACGAGAAACTTTACAACCTTTCAGACAAAAATTTTTACTGTCATTGAATGGAAGAGATAAAAGTATTGTATCCCCAGATACGCAACACTGACTTTGTTTTTGCAGAACGTTTCATGAAGTGAAATATGTGACTCAGTATTAACATTATACTGATACCATTTTAAATTAGTTACAACGAACAATTAATTTCCTTTCATGCAGTAAAAATGTTATTAGCAAAAATAAATGTTGAAGGTTCGCGATGAAGCAGTTATTGTCCGCAACGTCCGCGACGACAGATGTTTCATCGCCTTTGAGGCGAGAATATAGTTCACTTCATTGTATGCAGTGGGCCTCGCTCAATCAAGACCGGCAAGAAGGCGCAGCGTCTTTGTTGCGTGACGCCCGTCATCTCGCACAAAAGAGCGTGACCTTTCTCTGCTTCGCTTTCCCTCCCAGTGGGCGCCTCCGCCTCCGTCAGGACCATTGCCGCCTCCACCACCGTTCACGCCACCGCCGCCGCCGCCGCCATCGCCATCCCCACCGCCATCCTCACAGCCATCCCCACCGCCATCCCCACAGCCATCCCCATAGCCATCCCCATAGCCATCCCCACAGCCATCCCCACAGCCATCCCCACAGCCATCCCCACAGCCTTCCCCACAGCCTTCCCCACAGCCATCCCCACAGCCATCCCACAGCCTTCCCCACAGCCTTCCCCACCGCCATCCCCACAGTCATCCCCATAGCCATCCCCACAGCCATCCCCACAGCCTTCCCCACAGCCATTCCCACAGCCTTCCCCACAGCCATCCCCACAACCATCCCCACAGCCATCCCCACAGCCTTCCCCACAGCCTTCCCCACCGCCATCCCTACAGTCATCCCCATAGCCATCCCCACAGCCTTCCCCACAGCCATCCCCACAGCCTTCACCCCACAGCCTTCCCCACCGCCATCCCCACAGTCATCCCCATAGCCATCCCCACAGCCATCCCCACAGCCTTCCCCACAGCCATCCCCACAGCCTTCCCCACAGCCATCCCCACAGCCATCCCCACAGCCATCCCCATAGCCATCCCCACAGCCATCCCCATAGCCATCCCCACAGCCTTCCCCACAGCCATCCGCACAGCCTTCCCCACCGCCATCCCTACAGTCATCCCCATAGCCATCCCCACAGCCATTCCCACAGCCTTCCCCACAGCCTTCCTCACAGCCATCCCCACAACCATCCCCACAGCCATTCCCACAGCCATCCCCACAGCCATCCCCACAGCCATCCCCACGGCCATCCCCACCGCCATCGCCACCGTCAGTCATCGCCACTGCCATTGACATCGACATCGACATCGACATCGCTATCGCCAACGCCATCGCCAAAGCCGTCGCCATCGTCACCGATACTGCCGCCATCGTCGCTAACGACATCGCCACCTCTGCCTGCGCCCTCGCTCCCATCGTTACCACCGGCCCCACAACCGTCTCAACGGCCGTCGCCGATGGCCCCGCCGCCACCGCTACCACCGCCGCCATCCGCCTGGGCGTCTTTACAAAAGGCGCGCGTCGCCAGGTCGGAAAATACCAAGTCACGCGAGCGGACGTCCCAAAGACACACACAAGGGACGACATCTGTGAATGAACAGTTGCGATGACCGTCCGAAAGCTCATTCTGTCCCTCGGACCTCATCGGTGTCGCTGCGAGAGCACACGCGCGCGCGCTCTCTCTCTCCCTGTCCTCTCGTGTGCGGCCCAGCGACCTACCGACCGACAGAGCGACCAACCACCGATGCCGCGCGCTGTTTGCTCAGCAAACGCCTCTGCGCGCCGCGCTCCTTCGGCTCCTCGCCGCATTTCCGCCTTCATTTTATTCAAGCTGTCCAGGATTCAGGTTTAGCAAATCCCTACTCCACGTAGTTATAAGAGCTAAACTTCGACACAGTGAGACCAATCTCCATGAAACTTGGCACTTCTACGTGTTTTTTCACCTAGAAGGTTCATGTGCTGTCACATCTGTTGTATCTCCACTTCACAGCGCTGTAGAACAAAACTAAATATTTACGTCAAATGCAACCCGCAACGTATTCCATAGGATTTTGAATATATATCGTTAAATAACTCCTAAACAATGCGTTCTATGGCATTAAAAACTAAAATTTTGAGGCTAAAGGCCTCAAAGAAACGTTTCTAACACCATAATCTACAGGATGAAACCTTCTTGAACATTCTATTACATTTTTGCTGGACCGGCGCTTCCCGATTTTACCTCACCTGCTCAGAGATGTGCAAAATCTGCAATTAAATGTGAATGAGAGGGGCAGGGAGCGGTAGAGACAGACAGGGACAGGGTGAGGGAGAGAGAGCGAGTGAGCGAGCGAGCGAGAGGAGAGAGAGAGAGAGAGAGAGAGAGAGAGAGAAAGGGCAAGCAAGGAGATGAAGGGCAGAACAACGTCTGCCGAGTTTTTCCTAGTAGCATTTAAGTCTTCCTTTCTAGTAGCATTTAAGTCTTCCTTTCTAGTAGCATTTAAGTTTTTCCTAGTAGCATTTTAGGTTTAGCATGTCCTTAATCCACGTAGATAAATTGTGGTTTGCAATTTCCTCCCGTGACCTATCAATGGGTCTCAAACATTTTACACTCTCTGAAGTATCAATCACGGATTGCAACTGTCGAGTGTCTTTTCTATTTGTCAGTGTATAGTGTTCTGAGTAATTCGAGGCAATTAATTTCAGTAACCACAAAATCGCTGCTATTATGCCCTATCGGTTAGCACACGGTAGGAGAAACGTACAGGTTGAATATTATAGGTGATTTTCGTGCACGAGAGATGGATGATTTTCATGCTTGCTCTGATGTTTCCTCAAGGAGTTAAAAACAAACTTTTGTTGGAAATCAAGTTGTTGAATGCGAATAAACAACCAGTGATGTGAAAAAGAAAAAAATCAAAATGGAATATCCAATATTTTTAGTTAAAATACAAATAAAATGGCGTCAACATATACATAGCAATTAAATCTACTGTGAAAAGGAAAATTATGCCGGATGTACGCTTCTCATATCCTTATAATCTCGACTAAGGAGCCACTTGCACTAACGGTCATTTTCCTATGAAACAATAGTGACCGCTTAAGAAAGGTTTCAATGACATTTCTAGCTTTTGTATACGGATAGTTTCTAATAGTTTAATCAGAAAATATTTTCAAAACAAAAGATTTCTAGAATAAAAAAAAAAGAAAATTACTTCAATCAGATTATTTTGTTTGAATTTCTCTATTCCGAAGCGACTCTGGTTTCTATAAATCGTGTTTGTGGTGTATCTTTCACATTTTTTCAAACGGTAGTAGTTTACAAAACCCACATTAATATTTTGACGAGGCATAATTTATTTTGCATTAAGTCTTGAGAAATTTCATCAGCAAATTACATTTAAAAGTTAGCCCAAGGAAAAACGATCACGTTTCCAAACCAGGAAATGTGGATTCACATTTCTCAAGCGACGCAATGATTGGTACAAAATACGATATAATAACACTATTTCAAAACCAAATTCATCTTGAATGGAGAAAGAAAGATATGTCAATGGTTTACTGATCTGAGTTTACGAAATTGAACCCAATCGTCCAGAAAATGATGCAAGCTGCCTATCAATGCCAGTGCAAAACCACTTCCATGGTGCAATCGCTCAATTTCACAAGAATTAGTAGCTAAAGATCGTGAGCAAATTACCAAAAATAACGGAATTTTTGGTAAGGAACTGTCTGTCTGCACATTCACATTGAAAAATATTTTTTAAACGCCGTGCGTGAAACGCGGTTTCTCGTGCTTGTGTTTTGTGTGCGCAAAAGCTAATTTTTTCACTAGTGTTTGAAACATCGCAAAGCGTGTGCGAAACATCTGTAACGAGTTGAAATTGTCTTTCGTCTTAAGGATGTTTTGTTTATTATTTACAAACGATAGTGTTACGACACTGATTGGAATCATTTACTTTTGTAGAAGTAAATTCTGTAGAATTCTTAAAATAAATAGACAAAATGTAATATATAGGCTATTTTATATGTAGGCTATAATATGAAAAATGTAATATGTAAATATGTAGACTCCTTACAATAAATATTTTGAGTTATGCATAATGTATTTCTAGTGATTTGATATTTAATTTATAGTCCTTGACTTTAAGCATTGCGTTTCACTCACAGCGTGTTAAAATAATATATTCTTAAACGAGCGTAGAATGATGGCTATTATTCACGAGCTGATGTTTACGACACGAGCGACGTAGGAGCGAGTGTTGGAATTTCAACGAGTGAATAATGCCATTCTATGCGAGTAGAAGACTATACTTTCTCTACGGCTTTGAAATTAATGTTTTAAAAATAGTAAATGAAAACATTTGAAAAGTTTTAAGTTTTGGATATAATTTTACATTCACTGTTACTTTTCTGTTCATTAATGAAATATTTTATAACATTACCAAAAAACAAATAAACAAAACAAGTATTACAAACTTAAATAGTCTAGATTTGCTTTTTGGAACGCTGAATTGTGCAATTAGAGCACTTCGTAATATTATATGCGCACGTTTTCTTGAGCTCCGGAATACATACCCCCTACTTCTTTGCGAACATTTGTTGAATTAAGAATAAATGATAGCAACGTGCGTTGCAGATAAAAACCTGATAAACAAATGTTCGCTCCCGTGTAATAGATACTATTTTGCTCCGAAAAATGAACCACAAATTCGATGTAAAATTCCTTTTGTCAAAATAATGAAATTCCCCACTCCTCTCGCAAGTAGCGAAGCGATAGCTCAAGAAAACGTGCGTGAGTAATATTATTATCGAGGGATTTAACTCCTGATTTGAGCCAATTTTATTTAAAATAGAAAAGAGTAGAACAAGATGTTCCTTGTACAAGAGTATTTTGAATGATAATTTTGACTGAAACACACTTACATTACAACTTCACTTACAAGTGAAGTCTAGGCAATTTTCGACGAGAATTATACGGTGTCTTGAGATTATTTATAAGAAACTTGACAAAAAAAATAATGAAGTGTGCAGACTGAACCTTACAGGATAAATTAGCAAAACGGTGGCTATTACTTAATACGAAAACCCAAATCTTCCTTTTGAATTCTTATTAATTCTTACGTGTATAGGCTTGTAACGAAAGCAAAGGAAAGAAAAAATGTAAATTATTTGTGGTAATTGCAGGCAAAGGAGTTACACCGCCTCAGGAAATTTTGCCGAACATTCAGTTACTTAACTTTATCTACGAGCATTTCATCTGTTGGGTTGGGTTGGTCCAGGCTTAATGATAGAAGACACATATCTCGAAGCACTGAGGACTAGTAACTTCCAGCAACAATTCAAATGACATGCAATTAACGGTACATTTTTTTGTGAAGAACAACACTTAAACAAATACGCGTGAGCATTAATTCCTGCACAAGTAACGCGCAATACTGGCCAATAAGCAATGGGTTCAATCTCTCCCGACAACTTCAATGAATTCAGAGTCGGTCGGTCGAGTGAGTGGGTAAGTGAGTGAGTGAGTGGGTGAGTGAGTGGGTGGGTGAGTGAGTGGGTGGGTGGGTGAGTGAGTGAGTGGGTGGGTGGGTGAGTGAGTGAGTGGGTGGGTGGGTGAGTGGGTGAGTGAGTGAGTGGGTGGGTGAGTGAGTGGGTGAGTGAGTGAGTGAGTGGGTGGGTGAGTGAGTGGGTGGGTGTTGGAGTGGGTGGGGTCTTCTCACGACATTCTGCTGTGAAGGCTTCCAGTGGGAAATATCTCGCACTCAGGATACTGATAACGTAAATGAATGAAGTGTTTATAGGACTGTAAGCCGCTTGTAAAGCGCAGATCCGCTATTTTCTCATAGAAAAAAAAATACTTATTCGCAGCCAGCAGACTCCTTTACAGGCAGATACAGGTACAGCTGGTACAGGCAGATAGTGAAAAACGGTTCAAGCCGGTATATCAGAATGCTGAGGCAACGCGGACGTGTATTACATCACTGCACACACAATTCACTCAATCAGGAATCGGTTAAAACTATATTTTTTGATACAAGCACTTTCATTCCAACTATGCTAACATTGTCATACTGTTTTCTCCGCGCGAGAAACGATTTGTAATAAAACAAGTAGTCGTCAGTGTGTGGTGAGGGCCAGCGCCCCGGGGCTGGGCTGCTTCTACCTGCGCTGCACTCTCACTTGAACGCGCCTCCGCCGGGGGCAGCGCGGCGATTTCTCGGCCGTCACGACATGCGTGACGCCTCAACGGGAGCGGCGCGGCGTGGCCGCGAAGGACGCTTGCCGGTCGGATGGCATTCTGGATTGGATGGGCGGGTGGGTAATGGGCTGGTTGCTGAGTGAATGAATGAGTGAGTGAATGAGCGAGTGAGTGGGTGAGTGAGTGAGTGAGTGGATAGGTAGGTGAGTGGGTGAGTGGGTGGGTGGGTGGGTGGGTGAGTGAGTGAGTGGGTGGGTGAGTGAGTTGGTGGGTGAGTGGGTGTGGGTGTTGAGTGGGTGGATGGGTGCGTGAGTGAGTGAGCGGGTGGGAGTGAGTGGGTGGGTGGGTGGGTGGGTAGGTAGGTGAGTGGGTGGGTGAGTGAGTGAGGGGTGGGTGGGTATTGAGTGGGTGGATGAGTTCGTGAGTGAGAGTGAGTCGATGAGTGAGTGGGTGGGTGGGTGGGTGAGTGAATGGGTGGGTGGGTGAGTGAATGGATGTGTGTGTGTGTGAGTATGTGTGTATATAAGGGAGTGTGTGAATGAGTGGGGTGCATATGTGAGTGCGTGCGTGAACCCGATAGGCAGGACCAGTGGACCGAGGAGAAAATCAGATAAATGTTAGGGAACACAGAAAGTGAAGGAAGCGTGAAAGGCATCGATTGCAGTGACGACACTACTCGCCGTAGTCGTCTGGACCGAGTGACTTCGCCACTGTGAGAGGCGCCGGCCTAGCCAGTCTTCTGAACCCAAGAAAAAATTTAAGATATTCTCGTATTCGGTTTCGATACGTGAGTACAGAAGTTGGCAAGGTTGTTGTGGTTTCAGTGGAGGACAAGCGGGGTGGGTGTTGTGAGGTGTGTAAAGAACTGAGTAGGCTCCTCACGTCCAGACTCAACCCAGACAAAGAAAAGTAGAGTGAAGGGCAAATTAGCGAAGCATCATAACGTATAATTGGAATGTAAAGAAGGTATGAATGGAATCATGGTTTCGTTAGATGGTTGAATCCTCGGCAATGAGGATCAGTGTTGTATTCGACCGAAAGCATATTTTATTTACAAATGACCCTTACCTGATTTTCATTGTCAGTCATTATCAGTAATTATCATTATCAATAAGAGAACACCGTCAGACTACTCTAGTTTTCTACTTCAATTAAGTAAGACCTGACATTCTCAATAGCCCTCGTCTTCTAACTACAGTAAAATTAGTTTTAGCATTTTCAGAACTATTATTCCCTGATGGTAATGGTTCCCCATCACTTCCTGAAAATAGATCTTTAAATTGGGCAGATAACTAGACTATGTCTCTTGAAAAGGATGATTTTTCCTGTATACTACATCTCATTTTTGTAGTGGCATGTAAACTACACACATTTTTTAAATTAAATTCACAGCCTAATGACCGGGAAGCAATGCCAAGAGTTCGCAGAACACGTTACTACAGCACGAGAATTGACACACACATTGGAGGGGATTTTTAGTGAAGAGAGACGTTTCCGATTCTGAAAACTCCGCATCAGTGTTTCCTCTCTTTAATGGGTTTCAGAATATAATTTACGACGTGTTTAAGTACCAATCACGATGCCTGTATTGTTTCGTTTTGGCCGTTTACACGTCTATCTGTATCAGACATTGTACTAATTTTTCATCCCTATTAGCATTCACGAGAATTATGCGTTTACTAGTTTTCTTCAATAGAACATGAATATATCTAAGCACGATGGAATAAACACGTACTTTTACGTTTTCCTCATTGTTTCGAAAATATATATTACTACTTTAAAATTGAAAGAACAACTGCATACTTCGCTAAACCTTTTGTTGAAAACGATAGAACACCTCGAAATTGAATAGTTAACCAAACACAAAGAACTTTAAGACTTAGTAAGTTTCTACTCAACCTTTTCTATTTCTATTTTCAATGTTTTGGTATGTCAATACTATTCCAATATTCTTGATTAATTATAATTGTGACAACTGTTATTTTACGTAAATTTTCAAAGCGAAAATACAGCAGAAACGGAATTAGTCTATACCTGATTAGCGTAAATTTTTAAGCAATCAGAACAAATGCGGCATAAAAAAACATCTAACAAACTCTAGCATCCATTTAAAAATATGACAAAAAAAACACGATCAACAATGTATCATTACAACGAGTAAATTTTGTTAGCGCTTTAAACCCCCTCCTCCCCCGCGCACACACCCGTTGATTCGCGCCTCGGGCCAACCTGAAGGGTTCACTCCACTTTAACCATCTACAAATCTATTCTTCGGCCAATACTTAACCTACGCATGCCCTGTTTGGATTTCAGATGCCCCAACCACATGGAATAAGTTACAAATCTTCCAAAACAAAATTTTAAGAATAACAGTAAATGCCCCCTGGTTTGTCAGCAATAAGACCCTTCACAACGATCTTGCAAAAGAACCAATTACTTCGTTTATTACAGAGCTGGCAAATATTTTTTTCAATAAATTAAATCATGTACAAGGAGCAGTCACTTACGAAATAGGAACCCATCAATCCTCACTCTCCCGCCTAAGAAACTGACTCCCATTCCATATTTTCTTTCAATATCTCTCTGACATTAGATAAAGCAAGAACATTTCTAGCAATTACCTATCCCTCCCATCGTATTTCCTCTTTAATCCTGTCATAGCTCTAACATAATTACCTCGCAATAACCCTGGTTGAAGGTACGACAAATGTAAACACCATCAGGGAGGTAACAAGAAGTTACCCCCTGGACACTTTTCTGTTACAAAGTTGCTCGGCCAAGCAACTGAAGAGCCTCACGGCTGAACGTTGTCCTGTCTGTAAATGTAAAATAAAATTAATAAAAAAACCTGACGGGCGAGAGAGCGCCCGGGACAAGGTCGCCGCACTTGGACTCGTTGTGGAGCTGGTGGGCGGATGGGCGGGCAGTGGCGCGGGCGAGCGGATCCGTGAGTTGTGGCCGGTGGCGCGCTGAGCAATTGTCGCTTGGCCGCAGCCGGCTGCCATGGAATAAGCATAATGACGTAGCTCTGCCACGGAAAGAGCGTCTCAGCAGAAAAGGCCTATATAACGGCTTCACCTCCGCTTAGCGGGGGGACGAATGCTACTCGTGAGCTCGTCGCCCGTGTGCACGGACCTTCCACTCCCCGTCGGTTCAGATCGGCCCTAACTGGCCCTGCCGACACTCCTCAATCCCGCTAGTGCAGACAGACCCTCCGGGGTCCTGCTAGCAGCTTCCCGCCCTTGCCCCTCATCACCGTGCACTTCGAGTGTCGTCATGGCCGCTGCAAAGTCGCTCTTCCGGAGAACCGTCCTCGCCGAGGCTGGGCTACGTCAGGTGCCCGTGTAAGTTACACCTCTCCAATGAACTGCTGTTTGCCATGACTGGGGTCATCCCTGTTCTTATTGCTCCCTCTCATCCGCCTTAGGCCTTTAATAGAATAGGGAATGGCCCAGAGGGCACCGTCCTTCCACTCCCCTGCACGTGGTGCCAGACCCCTTCCCCCACGGCACAATTGCGAGGTGACCCTCCCACCCAAGTGGCCGGCGAGAGAAAGATCGCCCGAGCGCAGATTACTTTCTCCGGGCGGAGGCGGAGGCTGCGTTATGCGGGACCGGAGGGAACGGCGGCAGGAGGAACCAAGAGAGGTGGTGATGATGACGGGGAAGGCGGCAGTGATGGCGGTGATTGCGTCGATAGAGCAGAGGTAGGGGCTAATGAGAGGTTGTGATGGCGGAGACGGATGCAGCGGTGGCGGCGACAGCGGTGGTGATAGCGGCGGCGGTGGTGGCGTGGCGGTGTGATGGTGGTGGCGGTGGTGGCGGTGGTGGCGGTGGCGGCGGTGGCGGCGGTGGCGGCGGTGGCGGCGGTGGCGGCGGTGGCGGCGGCAGCGGTGGCGGTGTGATGACGGTGGCGGTGGTGGTGTGATGGCGGTGGCGGTGGCGATGTGGTGGTGGCGGTGGCAATGATGGCGAAGGCGGTGGTGGTGGTAATTAAGGCGTTGGTGTTGGCGGCGGAGACGGCGATGGTGCCACAAGGTGCGAAAGGCGGTAGAGGCCTCGAGGTGGCGGACGCAACCCGAAGCCAGCGGCCGTTGAATAGACGGGCGGTGATGCCATCGGCGGCGGCTTGTGACGGCAGGCCCGGACGCCCGCCGCCCCAAGCTTTTACTCCACACGTGCGCGTCTACACTGTCGTGCTTTATGGCGGGTTTAGAAAAGATGCCTTGTTGTTGCTCGGTGCGCTGACCACCTGTGTTTTGATTTCAGATACATTCTTCGGCATGCGATGAAGAGAAAGGGGTTTAAATGCATTTTTATAGTAAGTAGGAACACTGTAATGTGTCGTATTTTCCAGTGCTGTTAAAACTCTGCTCATGCAGAGGAACAATTTGCATCAGTCAGAATTTTGAAAACCATTTTAATATTTTTTACCACATTTTTTGCCCCGTAATTCCGGATTAACTAACGTCTGAAAGTGGAAAAATGGTTTGCAATGAGGTGAAGACAAGTTAATTTTCACGCCAAATTTTTGTAGACGGCGCAACGGCACATTTCGACAGTGCGAGTTTTCAGCCACTACATCGTCAGTTTACGGTTTTGCCACCTCTACGCATGCGCCTCAGGCGGCACCGCCCCAACCGAGACGATCTCACAGCTAGAGATCCCGTCTGAAGTGGCATAGAATCTTTTCACTCTGGCCACCCACGTTTTCATGCTGTAAGCTCCCGACGGGAATCTCGATATGTGTTGTAATGGAAAAACGAGTGGGTAAGGGAACAACGACGAGGAAGGCAAGATCGCCCATGATCCATGACGCTTTTTCTAAGAGTTCTATTACTGCGATTTTTCTAACTTTGCTCCTCACGGCCCGCCTTCACGATGGAATATGTCACGGTATTTCGCAACGTTGTCAGTCGTGCCGCCAGATATCGCATGATCGCGACCTTATCAAGCAGTGCTAGCGATCATGCTACTTCTAGCGGCACGAGGGAGAGAGATGCGACATGCCGTGTGTTATTCCATAGTGGCCGTAGGGGCTTGACTGGTGAGAGATACCTGATTGAGGCGAAAACCCCGCTAGTCCACGGTAGGTCGGCGCCGGATCTCGCCATCCAGTGAGGGAAAGATCATCACCACCTCCCGAGAAAAAAACATTCACTACACTTACGGGACTAATGACCTGAGTAGTTGACGCGCCCGGAAACACTAATCAATCAATCAAACCGTAGGGGCTTGAGGTGCAGAGTTAGAAAAATCGCACTATACTCGTGGATCCACCTGAGGTGAACGGTGCTTCAGAGGCAATGCGGTGTCCTTTGGGCTTTTCCAGCTGGCGTGATAAACAAGTGGGGCAGCGCGGGGCGGGGCGGCGCTGCGCAAGGCACCCGGAACCGCGCGGCAGGCAGGGGCGGCGCCGCGCCGCGGTCTTGACCACCTGCGAGCGAAGACGCGCCCCCCACACGGCGCGGCGAGGCGCGGGAGGCGGGGGACGGCGCGGGGCGGCGCGGGGCGGCGCGGGGCGGGGCGGCGAGGCGCGCCTCCGGGCCTGGCCTTATTCGCGCGCGCATTCTCCGCATTATATAAGAAACCGAAAAGATGTCGAAACGGCTCGGGGCGGGCGGGCGGGCGGGCGGGCGGGCGGGCGGGCGGGCGGGCGGGCGGGCGGGCGGGCGGGCGGGCGGGCGGGCGGGCGGGCGGGCGGGCGGGCGGGCGGGCGGGCGGGCGGGCGGGCGGGCGGGCGGGCGGTCTCGCGAGCGAGCGAGCGAGCGAGCGAGCCAGCAAGTAAGTAAGCAAGCAAGCAAGAAAGTAAGCGAACGAGCGAGCGAATCAGCTGGCGGGCAGGCGAGCTTTGAGCGCGGGGGGCCTTACGCAATGGCACAGCGGCGTCCGTCGCCGCAGGAGGTGATACCTCACTGTCGGAGGTAATCGTGCAGCAGAGAGGGCGGCACTGGCAGACCCAGGGCGGCCATGGAAGGCCATGCGACCCCCCCCAAAAGCCTAGAGTTTTCGTTTACCTTCCTTTATCTGGAAAAATTGCTTTAAATATTTACGTCCGAATTATGTAATTATTTAAACAATAATATTGTATAGTATCATATACTATAGAAAATACTATACTATACATACTGTGCAAAAAGAGACCCTACTTAGGTTTTACAAAGTTATTGCCTTGCCATTACTGCTTTATGGAAGCGAGAGCTGGACATTAACATCAGATCAACGGAGAATTGAATCTGCAGAAATGTGATTTCTTCGTTTTATGGCAGGAGACCAAAAAAAGTGTAGATATCAGAGAAGTATTTAATATTGAGCCTGTTATAGAAATTACAAAAAAAATATCCAAAAAATGAAAAGATCATGTACTGAGAATGTCAGAACAAAGGCTAAGTAAAATTATCCTTGAATATGCACTTAACGGAAAAAGAAGTGTAAGACGGCCCTTAAAGAGATGGCATGAGCAAGGAGACGGAACAAATCAAAAGGTCTAATCCTTGTTGCCGATGACGATGAGTATCATATCTACAGAACATAAAACATACACAACATAATAACAAATATGTTTATTATTTAACAAAAATATACAATGCCCCCACCCCAAATGATCGGCTGGATCTGCCCCTGGAGAGCGGTGGCGACGGACGAGGGCCGTGGGACGAATGACGGCGGACGAGAGCCGACGAGGGCGGACGAGGAACGACGAGGGAGAATAAGAGCGGATGAGGGCGGTTGGGTGCCGACGATGGCGGATGAGAGCAGATGAGGGCGGTGGGGATAGACGAGGGCGGACGAGGGCGGACGAGGGCGGACGAGGGCGGACGAGGGCGGACGAGGGCGGACGAGGGCGGACGAGGGCGGACGAGGGCGGACGAGGGCGGACGAGGGCGGACGAGGGCGGACGAGGGCGGACGAGGGCGGACGAGGGCGGACGAGGGCGGACGAGGGCGGACGAGGGCGGACGAGGGCGGACGAGGGCGGACGAGGGCGGACGAGGGCGGACGAGGGCGGACGAGGGCGGACGAGGGCGGACGAGGGCGGACGAGGGCGGACGAGGGCGGACGAGGGCGGACGAGGGCGGACGAGGGCGGACGAGGGCGGACGAGGGCGGACGAGGGCGGACGAGGGCGGACGAGGGCGGACGAGGGCGGACGAGGGCGGACGAGGGCGGACGAGGGCGGACGAGGGCGGACGAGGGCGGACGAGGGCGGACGAGGGCGGACGAGGGCGGACGAGGGCGGACGAGGGCGGACGAGGGCGGACGAGGGCGGACGAGGGCGGACGAGGGCGGACGAGGGCGGACGAGGGCGGACGAGGGCGGACGAGGGCGGACGAGGGCGGACGAGGGCGGACGAGGGCGGACGAGGGCGGACGAGGGCGGACGAGGGCGGACGAGGGCGGACGAGGGCGGACGAGGGCGGACGAGGGCGGACGAGGGCGGACGAGGGCGGACGAGGGGGGACGAGGGCGGACGAGGGCGGACGAGGGCGGACGCGGGCGGACGAGGGCGGACGAGGGCGGACGAGGACGGGCGAGGGCGGACGAGGGAGAACGAGGGAGAACGAGGGAGAATATGGGAGGACGAGAGCGGACGAGAGAGGATGAGAGAGGATGAGAGCGGACGAGAGCGGACGAGAGCGGACGAGAGCGGACGAGAGCGGACGAGAGCGGACGAGAGCGGACGAGAGCAGGCGAGAGCTGATTAGGGTAGACGAGGGCGGAGGGGGAGGACGGCCCGCACGCGGTCGTGAATGTGGAGGAGGAGGTAGACTTGGTTGTAGACACGGGCATGGACGAGGGTCGCCTCTAAGTCGCAATCGCGTGGGCCCTGCTTTCTAGAATGGTCATTTTGTTTTTGATGAATCATTTAAATAATCGCTTGCCTCAACATATGGAGGTGGCAAGAAGAATGAGTGATCACAACGAGCTGAGAGTAAGAACTAAAGTGAAGAAAAGAATGAGTGTTCCGGTAGGAGTGAGTGGTAAAAGGAAGTAACATCTACAATAATTTTAAGTTCAAAGTGTTATTTTGATGTTTTCTCAGTATAATCGGTCTAGATGGAAAGAATACTTCCCTCTTTGTTCCAAATCCAGAAAATGATAATTTTGATATTAATAAAAATGTTCGTCCCTGCTAATTTAATCTGTTTGCATCGTAACAAAAGTAACCTACCGATATCAGCAAGTCATTGTGTTAATGCTTCTATCATTCTACAGCTATGTATGATCTGAACACGTCTTTCCGTTTAGAACCTTCCTTTTTAACATGAGGCACTTTCATTTGAGAACGCCTTGTCATGACCACTCCGTATGTCTTTTGCTTGTATAGTGGGCAAGAATACAAAACAGTCAACAAGGAAGTGATAGAAAAGTATCAAATGTCAGCACGTCTGAAGTGAAAACGTTCATTTTCTCGACCCCAAATGTACTGCGTAATGTTGGCCTATTAGTGTAAAACGCGCAAAAGAGCATTCTAAGGAATTATTATGGAACGTAGTTGCCTTATTGAATTATTTTACAAAACGTATGTTTCATCACACTTAATAAATATTTAGTGTTCCGTTTAATAAATGAATGTTAAATGTGAGGTACATATATCTCGACCACCATCTCCGCTGGACTTTATTTACTATTACAAATTTGAAATACTCCTTGCCTTACGTGATCTTAAAATCGTTATGAGAGAATATATTTCTTGTATCACACGTTTTAAATAATTAATTAAATAAGGAAGCAGAGTGAAATTTGTTTTGAAATAAGACGTTATCATCAACAAAGAAAATTTAAAGGGAAAACTTTTTCTTCCTCACATGTGTCAAGAGAGTACTAGACGCTTTGTCCTCTTGCAAAAAGCTCTCCGCGCATGTTTACCATCCTTACGTGATCGAAACGCTTGTCAACTCGGCATTACCTTCTTGGCAATTAGAGAACGCGGCTAGTTTCTCAGCGGGCGCGCTGGTTGCCTAACTGTCCATCGAGAAGGCGGTTTCGACGTCGCGCGCATTCCACGGGCAGCGACTTTTCAGAAGTGGCCGGGCGCGCGCCCACACTCGCCCGCAGATGCACACATCAGGGCGACGGGGAGGTGTGGAAATCCCAACTATTCGGTGGCGCCCCCACCCCCACCCCACCCCACCGTGGAACTGGAGGAACAAACAAGAGCCGACCTCAGACGAAAAGAAAAGTGGCAATAAGGGGGCAGGGGCAGGGGTGGTGGCGGTGGCGGTGGCGGTGGCGGTGGCGGTGGCGGTGGCGGTGGCGGTGGCGGTGGCGGTGGCGCTGAAAGAAAGTGAAACTCTCCTCGCGCGGCCGCGGCCAGCCGGGCCCTCCGCCGGACCCTGCCCCACGCCGCCGCCGCCGGCCATCGGGAGCCCACGCGTGCGTTCCACGCAACAATGCCACGCCGCTCGCCGAAGCCGTATACGGTTTACCCTAACGCTTACCCCCATCAGCTACACATGTTGCAACACGTATTATTATTATTATTATTATTATTATTATTATTATTATTATTATTATTATTATTATTATTAATCTATATCACGATTAAAGGTGTTATGAGTCAGCTAAATATAAAATCTACTCCAGGTTGCAACCAGCTACCTAAGGAGCAGATCTAGAGACTGTCGGTGCCTCTACAATACTTTGCGCAAAATGTGGGCTGTTCCAAATAAAGCTATTTCTTGCACATCCCAATCTTTTCAATTACCTGGGAGTTTAGATAAGTTCTTACACAAATTTTGTGGAACAAATCCCAGAGCTTCGATAACTATCGGTACGACCAGTGCTTTTACGCCTCACATTCGGCTGATCTCGATTTCCAAACTCTTGTATGTAAGACGTTTCTCTACCTCCTTGGTAACGACGTTTTGATCGTAAGGTACAGCAACATAAACAAGTAAACACGTTTATTATTATTATTAATTTTATTATTATTATTATTATTATTATTATTATTATTATTATCACATTATCAATTACACGGAGTGTAAATTGAAATAAATAAATACATACATTAATTAATGATCTAGAAAATTCACAATTTAGGTAAAACTAATTAAATAATAATCTAGCACGTTATTTAATAGTCTATTTTTAATATTTGTATACAATTTGAGATTATTGACAATTCTTACAATTGAATACATATATAAAAAGTACATATAATTCTCCATCTGTCCTCTAATTAGACTTTCTCGATTCGCGCCTGACGCGAACACAAAATTACTAAGAAACAAAAGACAAATACACCGAGGTAATGCCACTATGATAAAGAATATAAACGGGTCAAGAATTTAATGAAAAAATACTAAAGATTTGGAAAGATAAGGCTAAATGCAAAGGTTAAAGAATAAAATGAAATCGAAAGAAAATGTGAAAATTACACAACTATGAAATAAATCTGTATTATATTTGACGATTTGAAAGCGATTTTACAACCTTCCGCTAAACGGCTTCGGCTAAAAGAGCAAGAAGACTGAATGGAAACAGACCAAGAGGTAAACACATGCCAAGTGTAGAGAAAAGGAAAGAAAGATCGTTATATTCAAACTAGTCGTACCTAGCATTTTCTAGAGCACATGCCATTTCTCTAGGATGAGAATAAGGGCAAACAGCAAAAGACCTAATGAGTTTAATTGGCCTCAAGAAGGAAGTGTCGTAAAAGTAAGGCATATCGCGTTCCTTAAACGAGGATTGTATAAGATAGGAAACAGTCGACTTTGTCACGAAATGTATCATTGACGGGTCAACCACATTCACGAGGAATCTCAACAGTCAATGATATAAACTTGTTTCAAGAGCTCTTAAAGTGAAATTCGGCGTGAGGCACGCTTGTTTGCATTCGTTATTGCAAAGTGGAAATCAAATATCTTAACCACGATTCATCACAATGGAGCATGAAATGGATTGTAGACGTCATTTGGAAGACGTTTTTAGGAGAACCACTGAAAGTTTGAAACGTTTTCCTCTTTTTTTTCTTTCTTCAAATCTTTGCTGCGTAGTTTGAAACGATTAGCCGTGTATTTTGAAACTATTTTCACGATTAGAATAATAAATGACATACAACAGTCATTCCATTCATGGAAAATTTTCCGAATGATAGTACACAATCAGCGTACTTGCTGAATAACTTCGCGTGCACACTCTTCTTATCCATAGCAAGATACGGTCAATATTAGTTAATTTTTAAAAAAAATGTGTCATCCACCACTTCTTCCATAGACTTTACTTGAAGGGTTTTCGCCAAGTTAGTGCAAAGCCGTAGATTTGTGATTTTTGTTAGCCAGAGGAAAATCATAGTTTTCGTAAATAAGACGTATGTTAGTTTCTGAATACACTTCTTGCTGCTTTTGTCACACATATTATTTCTCTATGAAAAAAGTTTAACAGCGTTCCGATCATAATGTATATTCTACTTATAAGATCTACTTATAAGACTACTCTATTCTATTTATAAGATCTTGATTATGAATTTATGAAATGAGGGTTAACACAGTCTTTCCTCGATCTGTACAATTACAATAGAGCAGCAATGCCAGTGTTAGTAATCTCTAATGTGGTGTCCAAAGCCTTGTTACGTACGGTGCGTGAGGTATCCGTGAGGCGAAATTAATCTTTTCGACGCCTCCTTCACCGTGTGGCATCATAACAGTCGCCTTATAGGAAATTATGCGTGCATATCAGTGTGTCGAAATGCACACAGGAAATAGTTGCGGGCGCATGCTGAGGGGACGCTTCGCAAGAGAAAAGGCTATATTTGAGCGACGTGGAAACAGCCGGACGTGCGCTGCCATGGGGGCAAGTTGGTGAACCCCGTGCGCTGCCATGGAGGCAAGTTGGTGAACCCCGTGAAGATTCTGGCCGGCAGGCTGGACGAAGGTATAAAAGACGACTCGGGACGGAAACACTTTCTTCTTCTGTTCTGGGGCTCGTCCGTAGGTCGTCGTGGGTGGTGCGGCGCGAGGCACGTCGATGAGCTGACTACGGAGTCAAGGGGAGGAAGCCGGCGCGCATGCGTCGTGACGTTAGGCAAGCGGTCGTGGTGACCAGTAAAGGGTTCCTTCTAGTAACGGTCGGTGAGGAAATCCATTGTAAATTTGTAAATAGAAATTTCAGATGTCGGTGCACATTCAGAATAAATATTCAAATTTTTACAAGCGATCACGTCTGTGTTTCTTCTGTTATGGCCCCGGCCATGACGTCACAACCGCAACACTCAGCGAGCGCAGTCGCGGAGCACGTACCTGCGAGCTCCGTGAAGAGGAAGTCGTAGTAGCGAACGATGGTGCTGTTGCGGAGGGCCATGGCGGTGGGTGCTCTGTGCCCGTCGAGATGTGCAGGATGCTGAAGGTGCGCGGCAGGCTCTGGGCTCTCACACCTGCAGGAGGAACGCGGTGCTCACTCGGTCGCCTTTGCTGTCACCTGCGAAAAGAAGTCGGGCAACTAAGTACATTGCCAAGGACACTTTAAGTATGTTCCCTTTTCAACAGGCTGATAGCAAAGGTTTTTTTTACGCGATAATGTTCAATCGCGACTAACCAGGTATGGCATACATAACCCTGGTAATCTTGAACTAACCTTGCTTTAAGAACGTCAAGTTATACTAGAAACGTTGATGCTAGTCAGTATTTTCGCTACATTTCTAAAAACTTGAAATATTTTACACAGTTAATTTGCCGAAAGAGAGGGTACTTTTTAAAGCCGCACAGTTTCGGTCCTTCAGGCTTAAAATAAACACGAATTTTTCACTACGTTCATCAGAATGAATCATTAGTATACTCCAATACTAATAAACTAAGAGTGTTTTTCGTGAGAGGAGAATAAACAAGGAATTAAAAACGTCTTCTATATTAGTTTCGTTATTTATTTTGATCGTCAGTTACATTAAATCATTTTTTAATTGAAATAAGTTATGTTAACCGAAGTATATGAATATATAAAATAACAGAGAGCTGAATGATACTAAATGATACTTAGACGATTCATTCTCCAAACGTAAATGACAACAAATTAACCAATAGCTTCCAGCGATATGACGCCTTTACTAATAAAAATGAATATGAATATTAACTCATATTAATCCGTGTCTGAGCGCCATGTTTTTTAAAGTTAAATGTTTACCCAAAAGAATTTCGGATCAATTAATTACCGATAATGGTTTATTTTGTAATATATTTTAATATTATCGGTCAATTTATTTACCGATAATGGTTTATTTTTATTTTTTTACATATATTACATAACGCTAAAGAAAAATGACACATCATACAAATAACTCTCTAAACTAATCAATAAACGCAAACATGCACGTCGTTATGTCCCCCCTTTCACAATTTGTCAACGTCTGTATCGACAACACATAGCAGAAAATCTCCCGCAAACCCCCTATAGTCTCCACGTGCACACAGAAATACGCACAAACACACATCCGCACAAACACACATGTTCAATTGGCTCAATTACCTCTGGTATAGGCTCTGATCGCTATTTATCATGGCGTAATTACTTTCTCTGATGGACCAAAACTATCCACCAGATACTATAGCCTAGCGGCCAAACTGTTACGTTGCTAGCATCGCTCTCTAGGAAACCCAATATCCGTGGTGTCAAGGTCTTCTACTGGTGGCAGTGGCACGCGTCGTAGCACCGTAGCATGCCACGAGCTTCTCTGTGCCATTAGCATCAGGAAAAATAACTATTACGATTACCAGTAACCCCGCCGTTTTACAATAGGGATGGCGTTGTCTCTGGTGGCGGGGTGATGAACTGCGTGGAGGGGCGATTTCGTCGTGGCACTTGTGCCACGGACTCCTCGTGGCATCCACCTTGACAACACTGATCTAGCTAGATCAGAGGCAGGCGTTTGGGGATTTTCGTCATTAGATGGAACTGAACCACTATCAGGAGAAGGATTCTAGTTTTCGACTGCTCTGATGGCCATTTATCCGTAGTTCCTCCGATCAATATCGGATCCAATGCCAGAGCATTAGCAATACCTAGCAGCATACACACTTCCACTACACTTCCACAGATGACGGGAGGCTAATCGCAAACTTCGGTCTTGCCCCAGCTGCGCCGGTACCGAACTGGGGCGTCAATTGGAACGGAAAAACACCCGCAAACCGACATGCAATCGACACCAAATATCATGTTCCAGCAGGGGAGGAATTCCGCCACGACCCGGGTTACAACATGCACTCCACTTACGGAACTAATAACCAACGTATGTTACGTATCCGGAATCAATCCCCACTCGCCCCAAAACATTCCTAAGATTTTTTTGCCATCCTTCCCCCAAGTGAGCTCTACTATCTCTTAAGACATCCTGAGCGAGAAGCGGATTCCAATGTTGGCAATCGCAGTTCTTTGCGATGCGTGTGCTATGGTCAGTATCAGCACTCTCGCACGGGGCTTGAGCGCGCAGAGGTTTCCCTCGCTTTCCCTCGCTGCCCCCGCCCTGCCCGCCCGCCCGCCCGCCGCCCCCTGGCCTGTGCCCGCGTGCTCTTCCTTCCTGTTTCCCGCGGAGCGCGTCGCGTCGCGTCGTGCTGCGAACAAGACGCGGCCGCCCGCGCCGCCCGCGCGCATGCGTAGAACATCGACAGTGCTGTCCGCTATGGGTTGCCAACATTCTCTAACGGGGAGGTTTTAGCGGGCGACAATCGACTGCAATCTTCAGCGCATGCGCAGATGCACAAAAGTGACGCGAAATTTGAACTGCGCATGCGTAGACGATCGGCAGTGCTTTCGATTGATTTAACGTTCCTGGTGGCAAAAACATCCTAATATTATTGAGCAGCACGGCGGAAGAGTTACTGCAATCGATAGCACTATCAATTTTATGCGCATGCGCGGTTCGAGCTTCGCATCACTTTTGTGCATAAGCGGAAGATCGTAACTGCAGTCGATTGTTGTACGCTATGCAATGATGTATACATGTACCACTAGATGGCTGACTCCGCGCTTTCCCAATAGGCGGAGGTGAGGCTGTACAGGGAGCCATGTTGCACGGCAAAAGCTTCGAATGTCAAATGCAGCCCAAGACAGTTCGGTAGATTTGTACGAGTGTAACACGTATACATTGTATTTATTAACATGGTTCTGTTCCATCATAAGAAAGTAAAGCTGTAGGCAACAACAAATTGTCGAAAAATATTTTATAATTTACATAAAACTACGAACAGCATTGACATAGTGTTACCGGAGACTTGCAAAAATGAGGACTTGTTTTTTATGATGCCTTACAGGTACAAACGTCTTATGCTACTTCAGACGAGATCAGTTTATATGTTAATACTGCACGTGACAGTAAATTATTATTACTACGGCAGCTTTAGTATTAAGGATTCTTCCTCTGTTTCAATATTCCGTTTTCAAATATAAGAATAAGACGTACTTATTGTTCATGTGATTAGAAAAAGTGCGTTTCACTCCAAATATCCCTTTTGTAGTCTCTTAATGGATGGTTGTAAATAACTGCTGGATTTTGGAGGTGGCAGAAAGATTTAAAATGAAAACACGTAGAGAAATATGGTACATATGTACTTTTTATGGGCAGACATTTTTATTTGGATATGAATACAAAACGTTTTGAAGGAACAAACATTCAAATGATACCTTTCACCATTGAAAGAAAATATTCAAATAATAAATAATGTTTCTTAATTTTACATAATAGGAAATAGAACAAACCATATATTTAGAGAATAAATGAATAGATTAAAATACACGTTCCAAACATGAACACATAAGACTAAGATTCCACTACACGATATTGTTGTGAAACCCACCTTATAGTGGTAACTCATGGATAAAACAAAGGCAAAAAATAATTGATTTCCTGGGCCAATTTTATAAATAAAAATTACATTAAGTAAAGATCAAAATGAAAACATTTAAAAAATCAAAACAAAAAAATGTTTCCATTATAACTCAAGAGAAAACTCACTACAACACACCGCTTTCTGCAATACGGACAAGGTTTTTGCCGTGCAAAATGGCGCCTTGGGTGGCCTCACTGCCAAGGCGAGAGTCATCTATCTAGGAGTATATATACACATCATTGACGCTATGCCGTGCTATGCCGTTTTTCTTTTCTTTTTTTTTTTTTTTTCGTTTCCGGGCCTCAAGAAAATGTGCGCAGATTATCTCTTTCTCCACACGTCATATACAGTTTTTACTGTTTTTGACCAAATAAAATAAAAAAATAAAAATAGAGTCCCTAGATACAGAGAGTAGCACAACCGCCGCCAGTGGCGTAGCTTTAGTTGGTGTCACCGGGGGCAAGGCTAATGGTGTTACCCCCCCCATAAATTAGTAAGTACAAAAATCTATTGCTGCATAGATTGTACATTACTTTATTAAAAATACAAACATATTTGCATAAGATAGTTATTTATAATATATTAAAAAATTCTAAGCAATTAAAAATAATTTCAATATAATTTTTAAATAAATATTTTATAATGAAACATAACTTAACAAATGTAAGTTATTTATAAAACCTCTTTACGAGAGTTTAGGGCAGCAAACGTATTCATAATTTGATTAAAATCTATGCTTATTGCAATGTCATTTTCTATTGACAATAAAGTCATATAAGAAAGTCTTGATTAATATATAGAATTTTTAAGTAAATGATCTAAATTATATAATTCCAACTATCAAATATTTTAATTGGTGTTACCCTGGGCGCGCCGCCCACCCTGTCTTACCCTAGCTACGCCTCTGACCGCCGCCATGTAATATCCTTTCACCTGACAAACCTATCAGACCCCAATCAGGAACAGAAGGGAAATTATAACATTTGGAGACATTATGAAGATTTTCCAGAATATTAATATTGGTTTGGGCTAGGTTCATGGTTCTCAAGATACAGAATACTACACAGTTCCAATTTTCCTAACAAGTGGACATAAAATGGCGGGATCGGTGGAACAATGGAATGCGCTCCTCTCTGTATCTAGGGACTAGCGACAACCCATGCTTCGGAACACGCCGTCACCCCGTGCGGTTGCTCGTGACGCAGATCTTAGGTTCGATGCCCGATGGGGGCAGACCGGGAGAGGCGGTTCAGGGCATGTCACTGCAATGCCTCTGACCGAGAGGACCTATGTTCGAGTACCTATGACTGCATGATTTTCAGACACTAGATAGAGAGCTAGGTAGAATTCATCTGCTGTCTGGAGGAGACTAGCGGTCGGCTGCTCTGATCGTTAGCTTTCAGTGGTTTCTCCGGTCAACACCAGGCGAATGCCGGAGCAGTACCCTAACAAACGGGCCACGGACCGCGCGCGAATGTCCCTTCCCATTCTTTGTCCTATCCTAATCCTTACTTACAACACACAAGCACTACACAACCACACATGCCGGTCGGGAGCCTACAGTTTTTCCCGGCCTGGGCGGTGCCGCGCTGGTGGGAGATTCTTGGTTGGGGAAAACCCTACAAGACGACTGTAGCTCGGAGCCGGATCTCACCACCTATCGGGGGAAGACCACCGCCAACTCCCGAGCAAAAAGCATGCGCTACCCCTACGGGACTGATGACCTTGTTGTGTTGTGTTTTCATGAAAATAATGTGAATAAATGCTGATGTGTTGGTTGTGATAGTTGAGGCGGTAATGGAGGCCGCTGATACGAGCAGTAAAGTGATAGGGATTATGCACGCTAGAATTAAAGTTGGACTTATCTCTCTCAATGTAGTCAGGTTAGGAAATGTATAGGTTGCCTAGTATTGCCAAATGGAACAATCTGAGTACTTCCTATCTTACTTGGCAGTAAGTACTCTTGTTCTCTATCTCTTTGGTTGACTGCATAGCAAAACACAACGATACATTTTTCCATTAACACTAATCGTTATCCACGGCCGCCTTTGCTAAACAGTTTTACGTTCACACGTGTTACGCAATGTGAATTTACGGTTCGAAAAAGGTTTTATGCAAATGCGCTCGGTATGTGAGTTGCAAATTTGCAAATAAAACTTTGTGGACCGGGGTTGGGGGCTACCTTGAATTTCTAACGATGGCACGTTTAGACCACAAGTCTAGCTCGGACGACTTCAAGATGGGTGAAAATTCCAGAGACTGGCTCTGAGCGATCGTTTGCGTATTTTCTTCCTTATTTTCGGTGGAGAATAGAGCACCACTTAAAAAAAAGCCACAGCCCGCGGGAGATTCTTCGTTTCCTTTTTTTGTTTCAGTTATCATCCTTAGGATATAGCTCCCCATCATCATTTAACTTTTCAGCTGTTCCCTACATAAGCCTACGACAGTACAGTGTGGATGTTAGGTTATAATTCGATTTAGGGTAGGCCCTTTCGCCCAATTTGGAGCATTTTTAAGTACTATTCTGCAGAGACTGCAGTTCTTGTTGGTCATTAGTGTGTTTTTTTTTCTTTGGTATAATCCTCTTAACAGCATGGGAAGCTTTAGCACATCTTGCCGAGGTCAATCTTTAAGTTTTCCTTCTAAGTCTTGGAGGTGTGATTGCAGACCTTCCAAACTTTTGAAAGAATACCTTGCCCTTTTCTGCTAATACACCAAAAATATTTTAAATTCCAAAATTTGAGTTAATGGGAATGAATATATTTTATCATGACATCTTAACGTATTAAGATCTTGAAAATAGGCCATTAAAGTCCCATGAATGCTCACTTTAATACAATAGGAATTTTATAATCATCTTACATAAATGGTTATCCTTGTAGAATGAGCGTTTGTAACAGGTGAAGAGTAAGAAACTGCAATGAATTACATTTAGTTCTCTTCCTCCCTGATGAAGTAATAGTTATGCAAAGATCCATAAATTTCTAGGGAAATATTATTTGCCACAAAGGCCTCAAACGATGAAAAACTTTTGCACCTAAAAAATCACTATCAGATCGTCAACTTGGTAACTTGTAAACAGTTGCGTCAACTGGTTTTTCCTGAACCTGTGGAGCCAAGAACATTGCAAAACATGTATTAGAAATCACAAAAAAGTGTCGTTTGAAAAAGTATCGTGTTTGTTGATTATCCTCAAAAAATCAGATGTGCATTACTGCGACTCAGAAAAATAAGAGAAAAGGTATGCAAATCATCTGTATACTTTACATTCTAAACTATCACTCTGATAGAGCTAGTTGAAAATGTAGATAAAGCCGCACCAAAATGTCGTCTTATGTCATGTTAGATGACAGTTGAAGTATTGAAGCAGCGCATGAAGATACAAACGAACGAATAACAGCAAAATAATCATATAGTAAAACAAGTATAATCCCAGCCAGCGAAATAATTGCAATTCTTATCTAGGAGCCGTGACTGATGGCGTGCGCTTGAGGTCGCGGCGCGGGGGGCGGAGCGTGTGGCGCGCGGAGGCCTTCCCACGGCGCGGCGCCCGTGGTCCCGCGAGGACATCAGGCAGGGTCACGGAGGCGGCCGCCGCAACGCCACAGCACGTGCTCATGTTTTTACACAGTAAGGTTTACACGGGTGGTGGTGGTGGTGGTGGTAACAGTGATGGTGGTGGTGGTGTCGGTGATGGTGGTGATGATCGTGATGGTGGTGATGGTGATAGTGATAGTGATAGTGGTGGTGGCGGCGGTGGTATTGGTGGTGGTGGCGGCGGTGGTATTGGTGGTGGTGGTATTGGTGGTGGTGGTGGAGGTGGTGGTGGCGGTGGTATTGGTGGTGGTAGTGGTAGTGGTAGTGGTGGTGGTAGTGCTGGGGGTGGTAGTGCTGGGGGTGGTAGTGGTGGAGGTGGGGTGGTGGGGATGCGGGTGGGTGGGTGGTGGCGGTGGTGATGGTGGGATGGTGGTGGTGGTGATGGTGGTAATGGTGGGATTGTGGTGGTGGTGGTGGGATGGTGGTAGTGATGGTGAGATGCTGGGATTGTTTTGAAGGTAGTGGCAGCAGCAGTTTTGAAGAGTATTGATTGAGAGAACGACAAATTCCAATAAGAACAATGTTGTAGAATGAAACTTCGTTTTATACTTTTACATCCTACACGATCTTAACAAGCCTCCAACTTGTGTTTCATTGTATTTTAGGAGTATCTGTAAAGCATAACGCATGTTGGGTCACTTCACAAACGAATGTAAACAATTACTGAATATGAAAGGATTTGTAAAGAAGTATTCTTCCGAAGATAAATACTGATTTTATAACTAATCCGTCAAATTATGCCAATCAGCAATATAAATAATGTTTAACAACAGAAGACTCGGAAATAGTCAATGAACGTTTCAAACAAGGTGATATTTAATCTTCAACATAATTAATGGAAACGTCATGACGTGAGTTGAATTTACACTAAATTTGTTGTGCGAAGTCTAATTAATAAACATGTGATTCACCTAGCATTAGCAAATAAAGCTGATGATCAGAGCACTTATACTCCTAAGCCAACCGACCACTGCAGTAGCAATCTACTTACTTCAGCATTTGCACAGCAAAAAGCATCCAACACATGGAAACGAGAAGCAAAAAATGAATTGATTACCTGAAGTTCACCTCACGTGAAAAGTATAAGCTATTGGCCAATTCCGCTTCCTAAACAGATAAACAGACACTCCCACACTGGGGAACGGTTTTTTTTCTGAGTAGCGAGCAAACTGACAAAAGTGTAATGTCCATAAATCTGAATTACCGATGCGCCCCGTTATATCCTCCATAGGTACTCCAGACTATTCTCTTTGTAAATTTTTAAGTTCATTATTTAAACCCATTTTAGACAACAATTATAAATATTCCATACGTAACAGTTTTGAGTTCGTGAGTCAGTTACGAGAACTGACAATTGATTCTGAATCTAGAATGGTATCATTAGACGTTGTAGTAATGTTTCCTTCAATCCCACATAATTTAATTCTTTCATGTTTAGAAAAGTTGTTTAATGATCAGAATGATTTCTCAAAAATACCACTACATGAGGTTATTACAGTTCTAAGAATGATTTTGAATTATTGGAGTTTCAAATTAAAGGGAAAATTTATCGTCAGTTAGAGGGTACACCTATCGGTAGTCTGATAAGTGATGAGTATATTAATCGATGTGTAATGAGTAAAGACCGAATTTTTATGTAATTACATATTTTTGTCTTTCTACTTACTGTTCTCAAAATTTTAATCTTGGCGAATCATAGCCCTCCCAACACAATATCGAATTTTTTGTTACATATTTTTACATATTTGCTACTATATAACATATTTTACATATTTTGCTGTTTTGACAATATATTTTCTTATTTTATCAATTTTCTTCAATTTAATTTCATTTTTTTATGAAAAGATGTATTTTTTTAAATCAGCATTTTTCTTCCATTATTGCGGAAATCTAGGTATCAAAAAAATCATTGACACCGCGTTTTGTGATCTGTAACCTTAATTTCCGATAAAAATTTGCGATCGCCGACGTGTAACCCTTCGATAAAGATGCTACAATGTATGTTTGCTGGTCGTAGATCTCGCCAGTTTGTGCGACGGGTTCTATTGCGATTAGTCCAGCTACTAAACGACGGTCCTGGATAACAATAGATTACGCTTTTACTGCTGACGAGAAAGTTGTATGATGTAAAGTGAGCAGTTTTTCTAAATGTAATTTCTTGATATGTAAATGGTTTTAATTAGAGAATTTTAATATTACATATTATATCAGATTTTACATATTTATTACATATTCTTACTGTTTTCATTACATATTTTGACGTTTAATGCTACATATTTTTCCGGTCTCTAGTAATGAGACTATCACAAGGATGTGGGGAGAATGGAAGAGGCGATGGCGCTGGTGTGGAAAGCGATTCGGCGCACGCTAAGTATCAACGAGGGGGGAGGGGGAGGCGTGGCCCGAGACGAAGGGTAGAGGCGCTATCGCTTCTAGCTGCGCGCGTTGCATAACCCGGAACCGGTCGGACGCCGCACGACGCCGTCTACGAAGTAGCCCGCCCGTTCACCCTTCGCCTCGTGCGTTGAAATCACCCGGCGCTTCATCTGGAGGAAATCTCGCTCCCGACGTAGTTATGTCATTCAGCAGTAAAAAATTGACTCTTCCAACCATTAGTGTTAGATTGTGCAGTGGAACCATGTCGCGTGAAAGATAAGTTTGTTGTTTTTATCGTGGACCTTCAATTTGGATAATTAATGACTAACGTAAGTTATCTATGGCCAATACATGCTGAGTGTGTAAAGAGAAAAAGTTACGATTTTACCTGAGATTGGGGCCCAATCCAATTGCCATAATTGTAATATAAACCAACTACAATCAGGGAGAATAAAATCACAATCTAAATTCAATTCTCATACGGGTATTTTTTGGTAATTAATAGGAACGTGACAATACTAGAATTCAATTTTTGAATTTCGTGTACCAATTGTGTGTTCACATCACGCACGTTTTTACGCCCATCAGAGAGTTACGTCAAAATCCACTTTCGCAGAAACTACATTCTATTACCACACTTTTTCAAACATCTCTAGAACAGAATTTGCTTTTCGAAATGTCGCCATTTTCGGATAGCTCAGCACATGAGTAATATTGAAGACTTTTAAAGTACATTTCTTTAATAACATAAATTTAAATGCATTAATGTTCTAGTGAAATGAACATTCTGGAAATACACGGAATTTACTTTTTCATTAGTAGCGTAGAAATGGAAACATCGTCATGGTTAAAATTCACTATAATAAGAACAGAAACCATTATCTAAAGTGAACGGGGAAACGTTAATATTTACTTCTGATTTTTTTGTGAAGGTAAATTCTCCGCTATCTGATATACTTCGTCCATTTTATCGGAAATTGTATGAATTGCACGGTAGACAAAACTACTTTATTTGCATTGTTGCGTGGAGGAGTCATTACATTCTGCCATTACAAACAAATAGACGGGTACACACACATACGCGTATACACAAGCAGACGTTATACCATCACAGAATATCAAAAGGTTCGACGAATGTCAACATACTCTTTTGCAAACCGGACAATAACTGACTGGAACAGTCTACCTGCGGCAGCACTAGCGAGTTTTCCCCCTAGTGTGCACTCCTTCCGGAATCGTCTAGGGAACTGCGTGTGTTGCAAAATATTTGTGTGTGTTTTATTTCTCACTTACTTAGTTAGAGTTTTGCATTAATATGTATTTTTAAGTTGTATTTATATCTTTATATGATCTGTACACCCCCTGCCACCGAGCGAAAGCTCATTAGCAGGACATAATAAATATTATTATTATTATTACTATTATTATTATTATTATCTACACTTTTTGGCTTACAATGAATCATTCAGCAGTTGCCATCTACACTTTTTGGCTTACAATGAATGATTCAGCAGTTGCGTGTTCGGGGCTCCGCAACACTGGCAAACACGCGGAAGTTTTTCGAGTGTGATGCGAGCTAGAGAGAGCGGCGCGGGGGCCCAGTGGTTTACAAATCCGCCGCTTAGCCGGCGGCTCGCGGGAGAAATGCCCCAACAACACGCGAAGTTACGACTCCCAAGGTCTTCCACTCGCGGCAAGTGCTGGCGCTTTCTACGGCAGAAGTGCAACTTCCCATGCATCGCCTGCGCGCAACCTCGACCGTTACTTCACAGTATTATAGGCGTTTGCCATATGTGCTTTCTTCGTTTAATCGCGGTGTTAGCGCGAATAGTTTGGCTAGCCTAAGCGTACGCGCAACTCTCTTATCTGGTGGAATAGAGCTCACGACGGATTCCAAGAGTAATGTTGTAGACAGATTTGCGGTTTATGGTTTTATATCAAACATGATCTTCACGTGTTTGCAACTTGTGTTTCACTTCATTGTAAGAGTGTTTGTAAAGCACTAAGCTTGGTATATATTGCGTGTTGGATCACTCCACAAACTAGTGTAAAGAATAAGCTAATGTGAAACGATTTTGTGTAGAATATACTTCCGAAGGTAAGTGCTGGTTTCATAAGAAGTCTGTCAAGTTAAACCAATCAGACATTAATAATTTATAACAGTAGAAGACCTGGAAGAGAGCCCCTGTTCGTTTCAAATAAGACTGCATTTAGGTACAACTAACTGGAAAATTAATGATGTGAGTCACAATATGCGAGTCACAATTTTAAAAATATCATATGCATACAGAATCATTTATGTCTCATCATCAAATCGGGAATTTCATTTCAGTGTTGCTATTGAAATTGATACTCGAACCTGGTGTTATTGATAAGATATTGAAAGACTTCCCTCACTAGAACTGGTCACGAACTAAACCTAACTGAATACGACTTTCGTCTTCAACGGTCACATATTAAATAATCTCAGAATAGGCCAAAACAGGAAACCAGTTTTAGCCATTAGTTTAATTAGCCATTAGTTAAATCAGCGATCATTGAATCTCATCGAAGTTAGAAATTAGAAGAATCACTTCATCTACCAAAAGAACTGCCGCAAAGCCCTTCTCTTTGAAACACGACATTTAAACATATCGTAGAACGTGTAAAAATACGATGTCTACAATACATAACATATTAGAGAATAATCTGTTCACAGCAATCACGTCATATGCTAGAATGCAATAAATTCATCAATTCAACTGCGCTTCTTCCAAATTGACATGTTCTCAATATTCGCAGATATAAAACAAAATAAGAAATTATAACAAATGTAGAATGTACCATAAACACTGATCTTTGTATTTGTCTATCCAAAAGGAAATAAAAAATAAAAAGTATAAAACAAGAATTCGAAGTCATTATTATAAGTAAAAAACTCAACAGTTTTCGACGTAAAACCGTAAAGTACAAAAACACCACTTCAATCACCAATAACCAGTGCACACCCCCCGCGTCAAAACGTGCCTTCAAGTACCGAAAACTCCTCCGTAAGCGGAATAACGGTGCGGAAGGTCACCAGAGCCCGTCGCCAGAGCGGCTGCTACCTCACCGTGCAGTGCGGTCGCGCGCCGCTGCCGCCTCCGCCGCCGCCGTCCGCTGCTGCTCCGAGCGTGCCGTGCGCGTGCGCTCGCTTGCCGCCACTGCCCGACCGTCTTCTGCCCGAGCGCCCGCCTGCCCGCCTCGCCCCCGCCCCCGCCCCCGCCGCCGCCCTCTCCCTCTCCGCGGCCCGCCTTGCCCTCTGGGCGCTTTCTCCGCGCGGTATATTCGAGCGGGCACCGGAGGCGGCGGAGGCGACGTTGAGGTTGTGGTGGCAGAGGGGGAGGTGGAGGTGAGGGTAGAGGAGGTGGCGGTCAAGACACGGTTGCTGATGGATGTGACGGTGGAGGGGGAGGCGTTGGAGGTGGGAGTAGAGGTGGGGGTGGTAGTCCTGTGCGGTGGAGGTGAAAATGGCGTAGATCGAGGTGGAGGAGATGGAGGCTGTGGCGGTGGAGGTGGTGATAACGTCGATGGAGGTAGTGGTGGTTGTGGTGGTGGTGGTGATTGTGGCGGCGGCGGCGGTGGTGGTGGTGGTGGTGGTGGTTGTGGTGGTGGCGGTGGTGGTTGTGGCGGCGGCGGCGGTGGTGGTTGTGTCGGTGGTGTCGGTGGCGGCGACGGCGGCGGCGAGGAAGGCGGAGGAGGCGGAGGTGGTGGGAGCGGTGGAGGGGGTTATGGCGGAGGTGGAGACGGATGAGGTCGGAAGACCCAGTGGTGGTGGAGTTCGTTGTGGTGAGGGTGGGGGATGGAGTGCGTGTGGCGGGGAGGGAGCGATGATTGATCAAGGGTGCGTCACCGCTCGACCCACGCGCTATCGAAACTTCGGATGGCGCCTGCGGGCTTTCGGTGGCGCAGGGGTGTTGCCATCCCCCAGGCGGCCTTACTCAACGCGGCGGCGCCACTGCCTCGGGGGTGTGGATGGCGCCCCCTGGCGGATTACGTAACGCACCTTTCCCCATCCGGCGGCCTGTAACGCAACCTTAATTGCGTCCGGTTGGGGGCGTTGGTGCGTTTTTGAGACGCACTCGCAATTGCGTTTTTCTGAGTCTCTGAGAAATGTAGTTTGATTTACCAGTAAGAAATTTTCGTGACACTGCTGAAGTGAATGCAAACGTTCATTTTCTCAATCACAGGTGAGTATGGCAATCACAAAATAATTACTGACGTTTAGTGGCTACAAATCTAGTAAATTTTAGTATGCCTGGATATCTAAATCAATCTCAGCGAGGTGACAATGCTCCACAGATTAACTCGCATTTGTCTTCAAATTCAAACTCCGCGTCGCACATATTTTCTGCACACGTCCACGCTGTCGCTCCTATAATTGATACGAGGACTGCAAAGACATTGCAAAGGCGTAGAACCCTGAAGATTTTAACAAAAGTGAAAGCCATGATCTACCAGCATCTCGTAGAGAAGCTATCCCAGTCTAAACGACCAAAACAAGTCTCTCAGGGAACCGGCCATTAAATCTCCTTAGAAATGCAATTCAATTTTACGCTTGCTTCTTTCTTCTTCCACTCTTTCTTCAGTACGGCTTTTTCAATCGAATCTTAAAGAGGCACACTTGCCTAGTCACACTTGTAAGAATCAAATGAACTGTCTCTTTTAAGAAGTCGATAATATTATTCGGCTTCATCTGACAGGAAAAGTTGTGAGTTTATTTTAAAATGTCTTAAATGACTTGATTTACAAGCATACATTGACAATGCTTTTACAGTGAAATTTTACCAAATCAAAAGTGATAACAATATTTATCTAATCCAGGTTTTTTAAGACAATATTATTTATTTCAGTATTTATTTTCCCCCAAACCATCGCGAATCGTAGTTGGAGACAAGTAGACAAGCAATTCAAGAGCGATGGAACATCGTCTTCTCAAGAAGTGAAGGATAAAAGTAAAGACGAACTGCAGTGTGAATAAATTACAATTTAATAATCCAACGGTTAGTGTCGCACCTCAGAAAGTGAATGTTACGGCCGGTCGGTCGCCGCAACCGAAGTCGAGTTTTCTCCTGTTTTCTCCTCGCACTCTCCGTCAATCGCTCGGCGGGGCCGCGGAGTAGGTCACGGCCGGGCCGGCCATTTCTCTCCAAAAGCGAATTCCTTAATCTCTGATATAACACATGATCGAACCTTTCACGTATCTTGCGTAGGTATTTAGAAGAAATCTGAGAAGCAAATTCTTTTAGCGTAATGTCTTCTTCTGAAAAACTCACTCAAATCTACCTTAATAAAAAAATTACCAAACATTTGCATAAAGACAGCATTTTGAAACATATTTTTCGAATTATATTACACCGGTCTAGAAGTAACTAGTCTTTAACAATACAAACAAGTATTTTATAAGAATACTCTTTCAATTTTGAGCACAACAAATTTAATGGGGCGGGGAATGTAATGTGATCATAAAAATTAAACATTTCAAGACATTACCGTAATTTGATCTTAATGATATGACACTGTAATGGAACGTCAAGGAAATAACAGACCCTTATATAGTTCCACTTGGATGCGGAAGCTGGGAATACCCACAGAAGCACGAGGGATGAGAAACATGTTACAGCCATATAACAGATGATATTTTCGATAGTCTAACGTTGTCTGACGCGACATGAATGAGAAAACACTTCCTTAGAAGTTATAACAAATAACTCCGAATGAAGGAGAACGTCTCAGAAAACGTTCAATCCTTCAAATAAAATATCAAGAATATAATTTCTATGTCTATTTTTCTACATACAGAGATCACTAGTCTACTGATATTTCTTGAAAAGGAATTACAATTCAATAAATTATCTGAGGGTTGGACATTATCTTAAGATGTCGTTTATTAAATGATTTTAACTTACATAGAAAAAACAAACTTGTAAAAGAAGTTACTACTAAATTTTATAACAAAAACCTATCGGAATTCATCTTTCCAGGTTAAGAAATATCGAAGTAAAAAGTAAGGCACATCGATGATAAAACCGAAATTTTGGTCAAGAAATTTACTATTAAAATTTATAAAAAAATAAATTCTAATAAATCAAAATAAATATCCGAAATTTTCTCTTTGTTAGTACAGAAGTGAAAATGATACTTTAATTGGTCATGAAATTAAAAGCGAGAAAGTGTGATGACCACGACAGAAATGTTATCTGATGTGAAGATGCTCCATAATAGCTTCCACTTATCGACGCTACCGAGTGTCCACATGGAGGAGAACCAGAGGAACTCGTCCTGCAACAGTTAGGCAACATTAACTCACACGCCCAAACTCAATGCGGCGAGGGACTGGGCGTCGCAGAGAAAGCAATGGTCCGGTTGCTCTCTTTTGCGACACAGAGGGCGGACGTCCCTTGCCATGTTTGCGTCGGTCGTCGTCTCCCAACAAGCAAACACTGGCAGGAGTTCCGATTGGCTAACGACAAAGGATGTCAAATGCGCGCTATGCTTTGTTTTCGTCAACAAACTTGTAAAATCTATACGTTTTCGAAACCCGCGGAATTTGCAATTCAAATTTTGTTATACAATGCCTTTGCAACATTGAAGGACACGTGATGTTACCTTAACATTCCATCGTGATCTACAAACCTCAAGATATTTAAAAGTTTATTAGAAATAATTAATCACTTTGAACTTTTTCATGTTTCACCTGTTACGCTTTTTTCCATAACGTTTGTACCGCTGAAGCATATCGCTGTGTGCGAATGGAGAAAATAATACAAGTTTAATCATTTTTTCCCCAAATATGTTATTTTTTGGGCCAGATCGAAAGAAGCCAATGAAATGCTATGTTCCATTATTGTAAGAGAAGATTTTAACGAATACAATTATAGAAAACACACACAAATTTCACATGAAATAACACACAAATTTCTCATAAAAACAAAAAATATTCAGAATGTACCCAAATATCATATTTCAACTTACTCATATCGCAAATGCAAGGCAATAATGTGGCATGGTAGTTGGTTAGTAATCATAAAAGCTAGTTCAATGTTTTTTTCGCGGAAGGCCAGTCTTTCTGTCACGTAACATAATTACCATGTTCGCGATGACGACGTAAGATGGCATTTCCTCCAAGCGTTTTAGGTCGACTGTCTTCCGTTATCCTTCTTTCTACCTTCACCGACACAAATCGAAAACAAACGCGCGTATTTTGATCACACGTACACGCTAACTAAACTTTTTAGAGTCAAGTAATTAGAGCCTACAGAAAATCGGTCGCCTGCGTCGGCTGCGCGAAGGGAGAGAATAGGCCGAATAACTAATTATTATGAACATAGGAGAGGTAGAAGTAAAAGGAAAACAGATTACATGTTAATGGGAGCTGTAGGAGACTGAGAGTTTTGTTCTAGCAGAAATTACGCCATACAAATCAGAATAACTCTGCCAGTGGAATTGCTGTTAACCAACAAATAATTTTGATATGAAAATGTACGCGACATCCAACACAGAAACACTTTAACACTAAACTTCACGTTTGCACATATTTACTTCAATTGATCCACGTCTAATTCTAAAATTGGTCCTTGACACCTTTCAGCTATATAAAAATACAATGAATTAGTTTTTTTATTTTTAGCAATACATAACTACTTTCTATAATTCACTTCCAGTTAGATTCACGCTATTTCACACAATAATGTGAACGTAAGAATTGCGTAGATGGATAGACGCGCTAAACTCCAATAACAGTTAAACAATGATGAACATGAATAAAAATCTTCAGTCAGCGTTAAAATCATATTATTTTAGTTGCCAGCCTTTGGGCTCGTCTAAGGCTTTTTGTCTCTAAGCAATAATGCATTAAAGGAGAAAGATGTGGATGATTTGAGATGATCTATAATGGTTTGCCCCTAACTCTCACATCACAATGTCCACGCATTTCGCGGGCATTCAAATCCACAATCGTTCGTCCCGCATACAGCGCCCGCCGCCGTAGCCACCTGCACTACGTGGGCCAGCATTAAAATCATAGAATGTTAAAATGACATAGTGGATGCACGTGCATGCAAGCATAGCAGAATTCACTCCCTGTGGCCGCGGCCGTGTAAGAGTATACCCCGCGTTGTGGCGCGGCCAGTGACCGGTCGCGAGATCGCGCGTCAACGCCCGCGTAAAACTGGTTCCGAGGGCCTCTCGTCTTTATATAACCGCAACGTGGGCTTAGTGAACTTTACGTTTTGCGTTCCAATGACCAGAAAAGCGAAGTGGGTCAACAACAGAAATACCGGATCCCGCGTCAACGTGCACCTGCAGTTTTAACGCCCTGGACAGCGCCCGGTTGTTATCGCATCGCAACGACTCTCTTTCGTCTTGACATTGAAATTCACTCTAAAGACCGCTTGCATTCGTTTCCTATTGGATGGTATTAAGGGATTTTGGTTGTAGATCGTGTTAAATGGGGCTGTCACGTTACTAAGTGCGGGAGCATTTGAAAATCATCTTAATGTTATTATCAAATTTTGCATCGCGTTCAGGTATTAGGTTATGTATACTCGCGAATGGTTTTTTCGTGCGCATTGCATACGTGTAAGTAAGTCAGCATTTTCACACAGCCTAATTCTTTTCATTATCAGTTGCAGATATCATGGTGATAAAAGAAATCGGAATCCGGAAAACATTGTATGAGAATTTTTATTGAAATTATCACACGAACATTACGAGAAAGTTGAAGCTTCAGTTCTCCAGAGCTTCAGAAGAGCATTTGCCCTGAAAGTTACGAACAAATTGTAAAATTGAAAGTAGTAAAATTATATTATTTTTTCTGTAGTGAATTATGTGCATTTATTTATAATTAAGTAGTATGATTGCGCGCAAGTAAATTTAACGTTGATATGTATGTTATTTTTATCTTACTTTAATCGATTTGAAATGAAATAACGCTTCCATTCATTTTTCCCCTATTGACTGCCCTTACTGGTCTAAGTTATAATATTTAGTCAATGTAGAATGTTAAGTAATTTAATATTTAAATAAAGTTGATTAACTAAAATTGAGGTGTTTTGTCGTTTTAAAATTACTTATGCCAAGAATAGTGGCTTTTTTAGCTAGAATATCTCAAAACAATAAACTTTCTATTCTTATTAATTTTTAAATCTAATTCTGAATCACACGTAGTTTCCTCAACTTCACTCACAGGATGTCATACTTTTAGCGCACAAAAGTCCGTTGCAATTTTACTTGCATTAATATACGAGGCTAGAACATCATTTCATGAAGAACAAACAACTTGGACGGGAATAGAATACATTCAGAATTCCCCCCTCTCCTGCAACCTCAAACCTGAAACGCCCAACTTTCACTCGGCTCTTTCGATCACAAATATCGTCGGTTACTTACCAAATTTCTCTGATCCAACTCTTACATCCCAAATTATCTCAGGCGTGGCACATGAAACACGTCCCATTCGCTCTCCCGCCGATCGGGCCCGAATTTCCAGTGCGACACATCCGCTCGCCCGCTCTCTCGGCGCGCGACGGCCCACGACGGCGCCTAGTCCGATGCCACCGTCGCGACGCAGCAAATCGTGAGAATAATTTCTCTCCGCCCACCGCGATCGGCGCGACGGCGGAAGACGAACGGGAAAAGTGACAGCAGCGCCCCGGAGAGGGTCGGCGGCCGAAAGATTTGGAAGCGAGAGTGAACGGGTCCTCGCGTCCGCCCCCTCTCCCCCTCCCCCTTCCCCCGAATTACGACCCCCTGCCACGCGCGTCTGTGGCCAACGGGCTTCCTCGCAATACATTACACATGAAGGGTTTGGGAGCAAATCGTGTCATTTTTCTCTTCAGAATGAATATCTGCCATAAGATAAAACGTATTGCATCCCCTGACTATAAGAAATCTATTACACGTTTTCTGTATTTGTCCGCCAGTTGGTGTTAAAAGGTACATTTTCAATATCGAATGCGCGAAGAAATTGAAAAGAAACTATGCAGACTGGGGCTATATGAGAGATGTGAACTGTTTCGTTAGATACCCAGGGAAGTCGGAAAAAATCCAAAATATATGTTGCTAATTTCCAATGCGCGCAGAATTTGAAGGGAAACTTTACAACTACCGGACATAATAGAGGTGTCTATGTTTTTTTAATTGAAATTTTGTAATTATGTAATTTGTATGTAATTTTGTAATTGTAATTTTTGCCTTGGACCAAGGAAAAAATGCAAATACCATAAAGAGTTTTGATTTTCACTGAAAATCAGTGTATTTAATTGTGCAATTCAGCGAATTCTCGTACTAAGCGTATCGACTGAATTTTTATACTCACTGCTCTTCTACTACGAGAAAGCTGACGCCATGCAACATCAAAGGTACCACGGAAGAGGACGCCCGCCATTAAATATTTGCTACATTTGTTGTTCTTAAGAAATGCACATGCTACATTTTCAAAACAATTTTGTGTTATTTTCTTCATGAACTGTTTTACGCGTGCAGGTCACTTGTTTAAATTTATTTACAGAGACAAGATGGAAAAGGCCTAGGGCTTATGGATATTGATATTGCAAAATTTGACATGAGAAAATTTGATAAGAGATAAAACTACAAGATCTCGAGGTCTTCAATTACCAATCAATGATCAATGTCGTGATTAAATCACTAGTATTATCTGGTAGATTTTTTCTTGGGCGACGCGGTTTCAGATAAGTTACACAATTAAACTAGTGGTTCGATACGATCGTAAGCTCTACTATGAATAAAATTTTCATAATGGATTATTCTGGCCCGAATGAAAAACAGACAAGTGAGTAGAAATATGTATTTCAAATAATGGTCTTAAATGTGTACTTCAATGTTGCATTTAGAGAAACTGATTGTCGTCCCTGACCAATATTACATATCTTCTCTTATTGAATGTTGATACGTGCCATGGAATCCTCATACGCTTCTTGACTGCAAAACTGGAAGATGCAAAATGTTATATCGATCTCCTAGCATAACGGGAGACTTTGATGACTTCGACCTGAGTTAGAATTTGAAGAAGTGCGCAAATATTAACAAAAACGCTTGAATGCAGACATATATTTTCGTTCGATCACAAAAATTTGGAATTATAAGTTTAAAATTATATTACTAACTAATGACCACACATACTCATATTTCAGACTCAATGTCAATTAAAAAAGGAATCCTGCGATCGAATTGAGGATTTTTCTCCTAATTTACGTAAAAGATAAGCTACCATTGGAATCTAATTAACTCAATTAAATAACACGAACATTCTTAGCGGAAAAGAAGCAGATAATGCTGTGTTATCATACGGTTTAAATTGGTTTCATAATCACAAAGTAAATTATAGAAATATAGTTATCATGCAACTTTGAATTTCCAATTAAGAAAGACATAGTGTACAGATTTTAGCAACATTTTTATTTATTTTACGTCAATAACAGTTAAAAACTGTGTGTGACTTGCTACGGAGAGAGGTGAATTCTGTGCACGTTTTCGTAATTCTGTAATTCATACCCTAAGCCATACACAAATTGAAATTGAAATACAGAAAGAAATGAGTTTTTGCAAGTTTTTGTTAACAAAATATTCACTCCGATGTAATAAAATCCATTTTCAAGAGTAAATCATTTATAGCTTTAGGCTCTTATTCCTCATCATGTCCTTCGCGAAGGAATAATACTTCCTGCCGCGACAACATGGAGAATGATGATTTTAATAGCTATTTTCCACTGAATTCTAGAACACGTGCACAGATAATGAAATTACATTTATGTTCTTCATACCACTGCATTTATTACTCTTACCAGTGGTATACCGATGTCATTTCGGTACACGGTCAAGTTTCACAATGTTGTTCCGATTGCACAACCGTTCTGTACAACGTCAGACCCTAAAACAAGATTTCAATGCGATTATGATAGGCACTGGCTCTGTGAGAACGGTGGGGTTTCCACGGAGCGATGAAATTGACGCATGGCGACGTTTTCGAATTTTTTGTAAACATCCGATAAGCGTAGAAAGACGAAACGACCACTTGGAATTAATTGATATAATCATAAAAATCCTGAATAACGTAGAAATTCCTTACGTAGACGAAAATAGAGAAAAAACGACGGGCATTCGTCGTTCGGTTCGTCGTTGACCACTATTGGTTTTTGATTGTTAATCAACTCCTTTTGAAGCTTTAAAAATTGGCGAGATTTCTTTTAGAACGACACTCTTAACGAGACTTTCTCAGAAAGTATTTTAGCATGACCGCCGATCACATAAGTTATGTCATTTGTATTCACGAAAGATGATGAGGTCAACGTACGACACATTCGGGGACGAGAAAGTGCGGAGCTCAACAGACGCTCAATCACGTCAATGCGTCCGCCGCCGCCGCCGGTTTTTCGGCTCCTCGCCTCCGCAGCGGAACTGCGTTTGGCCCTAGGCGACGAATTTGAAGGCAGGTAATGAAAGGTGAGGGGGGAGGAGATTGCCCGCTCGGCTGGTTTCACTTTCGGATGCACAGCCTGCGAATTACAAGAACTGTCAACTGCAATGAGGAATGAACTGATTAATGCATCCACTGCCGTAATTGGTGTGCAAAGTGACGTGTCTAGACGAGGCTGAATTACTCTATTTCAGAGTGTTTCTAACTATTATTTTGACTATTTTACTTTGAATTAAATAGATTAGTCGAAGAACGAGTGGATTTTTAAGAGTAAACAGCGAGAGTGAGTGAACTATTGTAAAAAGGGAAAAAAGAGTGCAAAATAAATCGTTTATGTGAATAAGAACGAGTGAAACACAGACCTTTGTAAATGCAGTAAAACTTGCTCAATGCGGAACGTGTATTATGCGGAAATTTGTCTAATGAGAACATAAATGGGGGTCCTGCCAATCACAAATTCTACAGGATTACATTGCATAAAGCAGAATTTTGTCTAACACATATTTCGTCTAATAGTCTAACAAACGTCTGGTCCCTTGAGGTTTCGCTTTGAGCAAGTTTTACTGTACTATGATACGCACATGCCAATGCCTTTAAAGATCCGCAAAAACTGGTATGTTAATGCCTTTAAAGATTAATAAGAGAAATTACGAATGAAAAAAATACGCTAAGGAAAAGACGTTTACATTACAACGTAAAATTCACGACAAAAACAGAACAATGGACAGCTATCTGCAATAATCATCGGACTAAAACTCTTATAACAGACTAAATTATATATTTATTCCACATAAAATTACAATGAAAAACGCATCGAATGAAATGTATAGTACTACAATTCCCGCGAATCTCATTCATTCTCACGAAGCATTTATCGTCTCGTAAAATCACATTCATCTCGTAAAATTAGGTTACTATTTCATTCTCTTCCCACGCCAGCGAATAATGATTTTCCACGCGTGGCCACACAAACTCTTTTTCCTCTCACATGCTTCGCCTCACAAGCACAATTATTATGCGATGGGTGTACTATCTCGGCAGGCGTTATCTCCTGTGAAGGCACACGCACAACCGCCCGCGAGAACGAAGGCGAGAACCGGCGCGGCGCGGCGCGGCGCGGCGGTGGGCGCGGCGATGCTAGTAGAGATTCCTCGCGTGCTCTCGGAGCACTGGCAGAGGGAGCACCAGCTCAATGCGAAGGACCTAACGGGCTATTACGAAAACCCCAATCTCCCGCACTGGAGCAGGACACTCCACCTGCAGCCTGTTACGCTCCACTCCTGCGCATTCAGATGGTATAACGGTCAGCGTATCGGATTGTTGTACCCAAGATTGCGGATTCAAACCCGATCGAAGCCGTGGATTTTTAAGGGCGAAAAAATCCTTCATACGCCTTCCTTCGGAGGGGAAGTACAGCCGGCTGTCCCATGTTAGTAGATTTACTTGCATGTAAAAGGTCCTGAAGCCTAAATGAACCTCTGAGCTAAATTCAAATCGCCTGTTTCGTCACCCGAGATAATACCTTCTTTCTCCGCTAGATGGTGAAAGGAGCGTAGTGAAATTTGCGTGGTCAGACGGAAGAGCGGGCCTCATGGCCCGAGTCTCGCCACGTAAAATAAGGCATTAACTTAACTTAACTCCGCGGACGTTCAGTGTCGAAGAACACCATTTCACTCGGTCGCGCTGATCTTTCTTGCACTTTTCTGTGATGGTTCTTCGAGTTGACAACCACGTGCTCACAACTACAGCTTGAGTCTTAATCGCGATACATTACAATGTAAAATTCACGACAAAAACAGAACAATGGGCAGCTATCTGCAATTATCATCGGCCTGAAACTCTTTTAACACGACATTATTTATTTATTCGAAATAAACTAACAATGAAAAAACGCATCGAATGAAATGTATAGTACTACAATTCCCGCGAATCTCATTCATTCTCACGAAGCATTTATCGTCTCGTGTAATCATATTCATCTCGTAAAATTATGTTACTATTTCATTCTCTTCCCACGCGAGCGAATAATGATTTTCCAAGCGTAGAATGATTTTCCACTCGTAGAATTCGAATTTCTTGTCTGGTGTACGCCCGAAAGTGAAACACAAAAATTAATCACCAGAGAATCCAGGGCCGATGGTTAGTGTTAAGTCGGAGGGGATAATTGGCCCGTCGGTGGTTCCCCCTCCCCCTTTACTTCCCCCTGAAAATGTATATGAAGGGGGAAAACTGTCATACATTGCAATGGATATTAAACAAATCAAGGTCCGTTTTGCTACAAGTTTTCTCTTGCTCTCCATACTAAACATTTTTATATAATATTTCTTTTAATTGTACACTTGTTATTATGAGGATCAAAAACATTGGTCGAAACGCCAACTGTTTAAATTTTTAAAAAAATATAATAATTTTTAAATATCTCATAAATTCGTCCTTAAATATTATTATATTTTACTTATTTTTCATTTTCGGATTTGCATATCTTTTTGTATTTTATTACATGATAATATTATTTGATATTATTAAAATATATTATATTACATGATGGTATTTTACCGACTCGGGTGGATATAGCTACCCATCCTACCCATAATATCCGTCGGTCTTGAGAGGATCAAAAATTATTATACAGGCAGTGGTATTGTTAGCTCAACTATTTAGCTAGTGTAAAAAGTGTCAGCCACGCAACGTTGCTAATGCATTTGTTTCTTGACTGTGATTCCATTCACTATTTAATATGTAACATGTTCATGTCAATGACTACTCACATGTTCATACTTAGAAATCATGCGGCGTATCCTAAAAGTATTTATCAACGTAGTATATTTAAGTATCTTAGAGAGGTTCACAAGATCCGGGAAACCAAATTCAAGTCAGACAAAGAGAGGCACATTAAAATGTTTTAGGGAGCTTAAAAAACGAATTCGACAAGGTATGGCCGCCAGTGAAGTGAAAGTCTTCTTCTGCAAGAAAATATTTCACTTTCTAAAGCAAAATATTTTAGTCATTTTACCCTGAACATCTTCATACCAAGGACACAGAAACGATTGAATTAATTTTCCAAAATAATATTTAGCAGGACATCCGTTTCTTTTTACCTTCCTTACATTTCTATTGTACTTTTCATTCTAAAGGAAATACATAGTTCTATTTACATTGATGAATTGAGAAAGGAGAAAGTATTAGAGAAAAACCTAAAGAAGTATAATGTTAAAAAAACAAGAGAGAAACAGATAAAGTTAAGAAAAACGAAAGTAGCTAATAAAAAAGTGTGTACTGAAAATATTCTACGAGAACCTTAATTTTTCTAATATCCATTTTCAGTGCACGCAGTAGTGTTTTCATTTTCAAGATGTTAATGCTAATAATGATGGCAACATTTTGCTACCAGTTCTTTTAGTGAACATGTTATTTGAATAGGTAATAGATATGCAGGCAAAACAATAGAAGAATAGGTGCACGTGGCACAATGTATAACACACGAGTCAACTGCTTTGAAAGGAAAACGTGATATGTAAATCTTAATCTTTCAAGAAATACTATTTGAATTACTGAAACTGCGATCTTAATTAGTAGTTGCACAACTACCCAGCACAACTACCTATTTTTACTGCATTTATAGTACCTCCTTCGACTATCTCCGATGTCAGAATTAGTGCTATCTTCCGGCGATAAGGGTGCACTTTGAGGGCTAGAAAACGATTTCCCAAACGCGTGCCTTAGTGCTTCCCTCACTGCCGTGCGCACTCCACTGGACGTCAAACACAAGCCGTGACGCAAGTCCGAGAGGCCATTATATAGCCAAACTGCTATCGTACGGCTCTCCAGAAGCACCGCCTCTTTCTCGGTACCAGCACTATCCGCCCCACCCCATCCCTTCCCAGCACGTTCATCGTCCTCTGATACTCATATGCCCCTCTCTTTTTTGTCCCATTACACGCAGCTCCACTCAGTCCAGCCCAGCACTGCACACCCTGGTCCGTCACGCTCCGTCGTGCCCCACCCAGCCCCTTCGTACCCTGCTGCGATCCGCCCTGGCTCGCTGTTGCCCGCTCCGTGCCATCGCAGCCCGGAAATGCGTCGCTTTGGCCGCGAAAGACGAGAGTGCACAGCGAGGTCGGTGGACGCTAAGCTGAGTCAAGAGAGGGCAGTAAGACAAACGTTAGGCACCCAAAATGCACTTTTTCTCTAAATAAAGAGGATATACGAGACGGAACTGTTTTTATTGTAGTGTAGTATTTATTCTGTATTAACATATCTGCGGAAATAATAATAGATATATGTCTATCTATCTATCTATCTATCTATCAATCTATCTATCTGTCTATTTGAAGATAATATTACGACGACAATGCATCTGTAAAACAAAAATTGTACGAGTACTTCATATCAAAATGTGGAAAAGAGCTTTGCAAAAAGAGGCGAAATTCTTTGCTATGACATTCATCTTGGGAAAGGAGTGAAGAACTAATGAAGATATTCCGACATTCGTTTATTTTTCACGATAGAAATAAATGCAGAAACCAAGCAGAATTTTCAGCCCCAAAATACTGGAGCGCGAAATAAAGGGGAGATTAAGAATGGCGAATGTGTGGTGAGGGAGAATTGAGATAGAAATTAAGGAATGGAAAAGTAAAGTTGAATGGTGGATTCGAAATTACTATTAGAGGTTGGGAGACGAAGTGTGCAACGAAGTCGACGGGAATGACGGAAAGGTTACGGAAATACGGGAATGGATGAGGGACGTTTGGGAAAGGGATTGGATGATTAACGATGGGCAATGTGCGGTGAGAAATTGTGAATGGAAATGGGAGTTGAGGAACAGAGATGGGGATGGGATGAGATGAGACGAGACGGGAATTGGGATTGCAGAAATGGTGTTTGTGAACTGGGAGATTGTGGGACCGAGACACTGTGTATTGGGACATTGTGTATTGGCAGATTGCGGACTGGAGGATTGCGAACTGGAAGATTGCAGACTGGAAGATTGCGGACTGGAAGATTGCGGACTGGAAGATTGCGGACTGGAAGATTGTGGACTGGAAGATTGTGGACTGGAAGATTGTGGACTGGAAGATTGTGGACTGGAAGATTGTGGACTGGAAGATTGTGGACTGGAAGATTGTGGACTGGATACTTGTGGACTGGAGACTTGTGGACTGGAGACTTGTGGACTGGATACTTGTGGACTGGAGACTTGTGGACTGGAGACTTGTGGACTGGAGACTTGTGGACTGGAGACTTGTGGACTGGAGACTTGTGGACTGGAGACTTGTGGACTGGAGACTTGTGGACTGGAGACTTGTGGACTGGAGACTTGTGGACTGGAGACTTGTGGACTGGAGACTTGTGGACTGGAGACTTGTGGACTGGAGACTTGTGGACTGGAGGCTTGTGCACTGAAGGACTGTGGACTGAGAGATGTGGACTAGAGTATTTTGGACTGGGGGTTGTGGATTGGGGGATTGTGGATTGAGGGTTGGGGATAGAAGTGCAGGCGGGCGATGGAGGTCAGGGCGGCCGACCATGGCCAAGGGGCGCTGGCGTCGCGGGCAGGTTGGGAAACGCGGCGTTCGAGGAAAGCGGAAGCGCCGGCGCGGTGCAGCACGCGGCCGCGTTGCGACAGGGCTGCAGCGCGCGCCCGGGACGGAGGAGGAGGAGGAGACGCGGCGAAGGAGGTCGCGGAGGAAAGTGGAGAAAGAGAGCAACAAAGCATACGCACGCTCTCACATGAAACCACAACAGACTGACGGACACCACCGCATGATACGCGTCCACTCGCACTATGAGCTGTACACGAAACTGAATTGAGGTTTTTGCGGTGATACTTGTTAAACGTTTTTACGGATTAGGAATTTACGCGGACCAGTACACTTCTGGGTAAGCCAATAGTAGACGTAGACGAATGAGAATGTGTAGAAAAGGAAAACTCAGTTCAAGACGGAAGAAAGAGAGAAGAGGAGAGCAAAAGGAGGAGGGAGAATGCTGGGAAGGATCGAGTGGCAATGACACAATGTTGCATATACGAAGTATTTTCTTTTAGAAAAATGATATATTAATGGTAATGGAAAGCTGGGAACGAAAGAATAAGGCAATGACCAAGTCATACACAATTATTCTTCTCTTCCAGCGTGTAATCTCCGTTTCTCAAACTCTCTGAACTATAACGTGTTTACGCTTTATTTAATATTGTAACCGTGGTGGACTGTTTCGCTACACGAGAAGCGTAATATAAAAGAAGAGATGACAATGAAGGAAGTTGGAATGTAGGAAACGAAAGAGCAGTTGAGCGATTGCGGGAGGAACACGGAAAACTGTCGAACCGTGTATAAAGTGTGTAGCTTTCTTCTGGTAGTTACGCAGCGAAAGAGGTCACGGAGGAAAGTGCAGCTGGATGAAACTAGTGCGGAGGAAATATTCTCGGTAGTGAAATGAAGAAATAGTTATGAAATGCGGTTCTTTGGAAGCAACAATTATTGCATGGCAATAGTAAATACGTCTGTGTTCTGCTTCCCTCAACGGCACCCAACTTGCGCGAACACGTTTACTGTAAACTCTGTGCTGTAGATTTTGTAGCAGTTTAGAAAACTGCGTAGTGTCATAGAGGCCTTTTCAAATCAGTTATCTCCGAGAGGATCTGAACTGTCCACTAACGAGTCGCCGTTCTGGTCGTTAACGTGTTTCTCAATCAACGCTTAGGGTGGTGACCATTGAGATGAACTTGTATGCACCCAGTAGAATGGAATTCGAAGTTTCTTCTCGTGTGTTTTCGACATCAGCTTCCATCGGTCCATACACATGGTTCAGGTAATTTATGACACGTCACGTTAAAAGAATTTACTGCGCTAGTAAACACATTAAGCTACATATCCATATGTTCCTTGCGCCAATAAGAAATAAAAATACATTTACAAAATCGCACTATGTAAGGAGCATACTAGATCAGGGTTTAAAAATCCTCATTATTACTTTTCCTCCAGTTACATTATAAAATAATAATACTTTTGATAGACGAAGAGAATGCCTTTGTTCACAGTCAAATATGCATTTTTTCGGTCTGAATATGATAGGAACAATAAATCTTAGTAGCATCTTTAGGATCAAACAGCAGTTAAGAGCAAAAATTAATCTTTAGATTATTACAAAATATTTTGCAGATAAAAATCGTAATGGAGATTTTAAAGCAAGAGAAGACAACGAGAGAAATGAAAGATGTAGAGAAAGCGGAGGAGAATACGAAAAGTAAGATTCAAGTGAATGAACTACGAGGTAACAGTACGCAAAAGAAATAGAATAAGAGAATCAGAAGAGGACTAGGAGGAGAAACGGGAAGGGGAAGGAGAAGAGGAAAAGGAGATACAGGTAACTGAACAGGAATGAAGCTAAAAAATGGGAGAAAGAAAAAAACGAGGAAGAATTGGAAGCATGGGAAGTTGGATGGTTCCGACGAAGATGGAAATAGAACAATCGATGATTAAAAACCCAAGTCGAAGAATAAAAGGAGTCAAAATCAGAAACGAACTTGAATTCTGTGTCGATCAGTATGCTACAATAAAAAAACTAAACAAAGATTAAAGTGGGGGCTGTGGAGAAGGTTGTTTGTTAGTTAGCCAACGCCCATACTTGGCATGTTAGCCATTTGGTGAAGCGCTGCCCAGTAGAGACGTGCAGCTTTCCCTCAGCGTGTGGGGATCCGCACGCCCACAGGTCAAGCGCGCAGGTGGCCAATCACTGTTGCTCATTTAGCGTGACGCAGGGAAGGGAATACGTGACGACGGACGCGAGCAACTTTGTTCCCGCTGTGAACTAATATTATTATTATTATTATTATTATTATTATTATTATTATTATTATTATTATTATTATTATTATTATTCCTCTAAATCACGACTAAAGATGTTATGTGTCGGCTGAATATAAAATCTACTCCAGGTTGCAACCAGCTAGCTAAGGAGTAGATCTAGGGACTGTCGGTTCCTCTACAATGCTTTGCGCAAAATGTGGGCGGTTCCAAATAAAGCAATTTCTTGCACTTCCCAGTCTTTGAATTACCTGGGTGTTGTTGTTGTTATTATTATTACTATTATTATTATTATTATTATTATTATTATTATTATTAATGAATTAGGTGATAGGGTGATGGTGAGAGGTGATCCTGGATTGTTTGAACCATCCCAGCATTCGCCTTATGACCGAGGGAAACCACGAAAATCCCGGTGAGGATCACCAACCCGGGTATCGAACACGGACCTCCCGACTGCGAAGTCAGCACGCTACGCACTGAGCCACTTCGCTCGGTGGCTGTGGAGAAGGTAACACAAAGACGAAGTCAGATGTGAAATTATTTGCTGGAGCTGGAGAGAGGTGCTTGAACCACGAGAAGGAAGCTGGGCCTAAGAGGGGGGGGGGCGTGGCCACGCACGCCAGGGCATTGCCTCGAGGCGTTTATCGCACGCGCTTATGTAAGCGGTCAAAGCACAGGCGTGTGCCCGCGCGACCGTTTTTTACCGAGTCTGCTGGCGACGGCGGCGGTGGTTCCCTCGCTTAGCTTAATACAACGACCCCACCGCCGCCGTGCATCCAGTGGTAGAGCAAGACTCCAACAACAACATTACATGACGGTGAAAATGCATTTCAAAACCACCTTGTCCGGAGCAATTATTGAACCGACTTACCCGGCAGCCTCGTATGGGAAACTGAACAAATCAATTTACATTTAAACTTTTATTTGACCAAACAAATCATGTACAGTGAAATTTCTTTCAAGTTATATATAAAAAATATAATAATATGTAGTTACATTGCCAACAGTGGCCAAGCAGTAGCTGTCAATGTGGACCCTTCTGATAGTAGTATGTGAAATGAAGGGCAAGGGCATTGACTAACCATTTTAAATGATCACTAGAAAAACCCGGCAGACCTTGTTCTGCCCTTCATCTCTCTCTTTCCCCTCCCATCGCCCTTTCTCACTTTCTCTTCCCCATTCCCTCACCCTGTCCGTCTCTGCCGCTCTCATTCACATTTAATTGCAGACTTGCAGAGAATTCTGCACGTCTCTGGGCAGATGAGGTAATGTCGGGAAGCGCCAGACCAGCAAAAATGTAATAGCATGATCTAGAAGAGCTCCTTCTGTAGATTACGGTGTGAGAAACGTTTCTTTGAGCCTCAAAATTTTAGTTTTTAAGGCCATAGGACCCATCGTTTAGAAGTTATTTAACGACATAGAATCAAAATGATGCTGGGTGTGTGGCGGGTTGCATTTGACGCGAATATTTAGTTTTGTTCCACAGCGCCATGTAGTGGAGCAACAGAATTAACCGCACATAAATCTTCTGGGTGAAAAAACACGGAGTAGTGCTAACTTTCATGGATATATATATATATATATATATATATATATATATGTGTGTGTGTGTGTGTGTGTGTGTGTGTGTATATATATGAGTTAGCTCTTTCGACACATGATTAATTGATTGATGTTTCCAGGCACGCTATCTGTATGCTCATTAGTCCCGTTGGTTTTGTGAATGTTGTACCCCGGGAGGTTCCCCCCCGCTGGATGGTCAGATCCAGCACCGACATACACGGCATATTGTGTTGGATTTCATCATTCAGGAACCTCCTCCAGCGGATTAGCCCTCAATCGGGACAAGCTCTAAGCGCCCGACTCATTCCGACATGACTGCCGGCGACGAACATGCAAATGTATGCGTGTGTAAGAAGATAGGACAAGGAAGAGGAAGGAAAGATCACGCGCGGGTCGCAGCCCGTTTTTTAAGTCACGCCTTATATTGGTCGGGGAACATCGGAAAATATCGGTCATAACACCCGTCCACTAGAATTTTACTCTGGACAGCGGCTTTTTTCGACCTAGCTAATTTGTTAATATCGAAAATCCAGCACCGTAAGGACTCGAACCCTAGAACCTCCTGATCAGAGTCGCCACAGAGTCAATGATGGTTATGAGATAACGTTTTCGACACACAATATTCGTTGGGCCATCAAATTGAATGGAGGCAATTCGACTTCATATTATCGAAAACATCGTTGCATCAATACATAATTCTCATTAATTCAAACAGATGTTCACCCTTCTTCAAAAATATAACCAAACATATAGCGTTTTTTGCTTTATGTGAATTTATAGTAAAATTATTCCACACTTAAAAGAATCTGTGTTTTGGGCGACAACTTCGAAATTATAAAATCAATAATAAAGTGTTAAGAGAATTAAAAACTAGAGAGTATTTAATACTATGGGAAATAATAAAGTTAAATATTTTGTGTCTTTTTTATGCGTGAATATCTGTATTGGAAACTCTATTTAATACTCTTTGTCTCCGAGATGTAAACAGTAAAGGTGTGTTATCATTACAACAGAGAAAAATTTGCATTTGCATCCTTTATCAACCTTGCTATAAGCCTACCAATATTTACAGAAGTAGTTGCCATTAGAACTTCTGACATTTTTTAATTTAATTTGTGTTACGATGCTTTAGTAAACTTATGTAGAGCAATTATTTATCATTTGTGACACCTACACCAAAGATAATTTAACGTTGAATCATCGACGATGCTAGTAATTTCAAGTAGCTAACTGTTCGAGAGTCGAGATTTATTGAAGACGAACGGTATACAGCAAACATTCTGCGCATGCAATAAGAAATATGAGTTGTACAAGGTTAGTGAATTAAGACGTGCAAATCGAGCACACCGTTAGTTACAAAGGTATCCGCGTCGTGCTAACAGTAGTCCCGTTCTTCACGTGTGTCCTAAGCATCATCGCGGTTTGCACAACCCCTGTGCGTAAAAGTGAGATAATTGAACTCCCGTTTGTGAGGCAATTAAGATTCGTTTGCTGGGATACATTTGTCTCTCCGCAAGACCAGCATGCGTAACTCTACAGTGAAAGAAAGAATTTAAAGCTTCGCCATTTTATTCTTCACAATCTAAAGAATGCCGCTCGTTTTCACTCTTGCTTTCGTTTTTCTAACAAGCCTTTATGCATCTTTTGAAAGCCGTACGCTGGTTATGAGATTAAAGGTACGAACATTACCTCTCACGGGGTCCGATTTCAGATTGGGAGAGATGCAGAGGAAAAGGAGGAAAGATGGAAGGGAAGATCTCGTGGTCCATTGTGCAGATTGTTACTCTAGCATTCGTCTGGACGAAGAGAACAACGGAATTCATTCATCAGGGCAGTGGATCTAGGAACTTGATCTCGTCAGGGGCGCTGATAAAACGTATCCAACAATTTTCCTGGCATCTGTACGGGGTCGGACCCGCTTCCAATCATAATCACTCTAAAGATAAAGCGTTGCGTTTTCGCTTGCTACAGCCAATGCTGATAATTCATTTATTGTTGTAAATTGTCTTCTCTAATAAGATGAAATATAGCTTAGAAAAAATGGAGAGAAAATCTTATAAAAGTTACAAAATGGATATGAGTTGTTGCTTTCAATGCTGCCGTGAATCCAACGAAATCAAGGTAGGTCAATCAAACAATAATTATTGTACATTGTAGAATAATGATAGCTTGATTGTACATCAAGCTATAATTAGCTTGGTTTAGCTGTAATTAGTAATTAATTAGCATGCTGCGGCAAAAAAGATTTTACTGCAGGACGTGAGCAGTTTAAAGACAATCCCACGATTACGAACGATCAAAAATAAAATCAATGTTTATCCAAGACGTTCGTAGACTGTACAGCCATACGCAAAAACAGGAGCTTGTTGTTACGAACTTAATGATACATTGCATAATGATCTAGACATTTTCATGTACGAAGATATCAGCATTAGTAGCATCTGATGCCGAATAAAATCAAATCAATATTCAAAACCTCTAGGCGTAAATTTGCTGGACATCAGTGAAAATACCTGCCAATTCAAAACACACGATATTTTAAATATAAGCAATATATTACAAATATGATGTAAACAACACGAGGAGGTAAAACCGTATTGTCTGTAGAAAATCATGTATACAATTACTGAATGCTATAATACTTGAACTGAACTCATACATTCCATTTCGCGACAAGAACTCTCACTTGAAAATTGTTATATTCACAATAGAACGTATAAATGCAAAACTGTGTGTTAGTGAATATATTAGATGCGCTCGGTATTTTTTTTTACAGATGCGGCAAAATAGAAATGTCACGCATAAACGGTTGTAACGACAAAGAAACATATTAGAACCATTTAGTTTCAGAGTTTAACCGACAAAACGGCGAAATGAAGTAACTACTGGTTCTAGAGCAGAAAGTCACTATTGTCAGAGTACACCAAACCTCATTTTACAAAACATTAGATTGCTCGCAGCCTGCACAAAATACACTCGAGATGACCGCTGCGCTACTCTGACCTAGTTACAAACATAACAACGCTGCTACATCAAACATTCCGTGCATCAAATGATCACAAATTAAGCAGTCAATAAGCGACTAACTAGGCTGAAATACGTACTACGTAAATATACTTTCTCAGTTAATCCTCAACCAGGCAGAAACGTTAATCACGAACTGTAGAGATTGGCCAGGACACTGGAAACTGGGTCCTCAACCGCGGGCCACAAACAGTATGTTGGCAATTCTTGTCCCGTCCTAACAATAAAGCACGACGCAGCTACCGCTAAAGTAGCACCACGAGGAGGACACAGCCGCCTTGACATCACGTTCGCGTCCTCGCCTCCCGCCCGCCGCGGCGGAAGGAAGGCACCGGGACGCCGCACATGGCGAGTCACGCGTCGACACCACTCTGCTAACTCTTACGTAACATATTCCACAAAGAGACTCCGTTCATGGGTGTACGGTGGCGATTTTTCGATTTCACACTTCAAACAGTTGAGTCACAAGGCGAGACCGCCTGAATGAGAATTGTGGGAGCATCTAAACTCTTGTAGTGCACTTGGTCGTGACAATTGTCATGTGAGCAACGCGTTGTATTCACTTTACGTTTTGACGCGGTTCTAGATCCTGAAATCACTGTAGTGTGTAATTATTTCGTCAGTGTGTAGAGAGCAAAACAAAACATATCTTGCTCTTCCCTTCCTTATAGATTATCAATTAGTCAAATATGTAGAGATGGGTGGTCGATTTATTGTACATGTGTAAAATAAATGCAAGTCCTTTAAAAGGTTCTCATCCCACACTAGGAAATTAGCTGAGAAACTGTGACTATGGTCATGTAACAGATGTCACAGGAGCATGAATACGGAAGCAAAGAAGTGTTGGGACGAGGAGAGAATTTTTCACGTAATATTATGAGATCCATTCCTTTTCCCTTCCCCAATGACGAATCCAGCATTTGCGACCTAAAAGGAGATAACAACTAGAACGTGACAGTTCAGGAACGGCGGATATCTGATTTTTAAGTTCCTAATCACTATTTTCCGTTGTTATTTTTTCTAAAAATTATCCGAATAACTTCAGCTTCGAGTTTCCTACTGGTCTTTGAAAATCTGCATTAATGCCCTTCCTCTGAACATGGCCTGTATCATCCACTGCGTGGTTCATGAGTATTGGTCCAATAAATGAAATGTATGTAAGTTAGCCGACGTTTCGTAGTTTTATTTCTCCATCCTCTGGGCTGAATACATTTACAACTCTGTTAGATGTATATATTAATTAATTACACAATGTCACATTAACAGCATATTACACAATGTACAAACACAACTAACAATGTATAAAAACTAATTGCAAAAAACATGCAATGCTAAAAACATGCAGGTGTGCTCGAAGCACACATTATCAATTACAAATTTTATGTATATAAATACAATACCAAAATTAAGTTTTTTATAATATTAAATTAAAATGCATACGACACATACCTTGCTGTTTGTAGAAAATTGCTGTGTGTAGCAAGGTATGTGTCGTATGCATTTTAATTTAATATTATAAAAAACTTAATTTGGGTATTGTATTTATATACATAAAATTTGTAATTGGTAATGTGTGATTCGAGCACACCTGCGTATAATTATAGCCCAGTCAAACGGTGCTCAAAAATGGTGAATAGCGGAAAGTTTTGGTGTAGTTTGGATTTTTGGGTCCTATATGGTTTTGGGGTTGCTGAACACGAATATCAGCCAAATCTGACCAAAAAAATTCCTGCCAAAAAATGTTTGCCCGTAAACACGTTTTTTCGTAAAAAGTGTTAAAAGTTCGACATTTTTCAGTTTTTTTTCAAAATAACTCGAAAACCATCCACTTTTCGGAAATAAAGGTCGCGTATGAAATGAAAGAAGATAAAATTTTCTACATTTTATGTCTTAAGGAATTTTTCCTCCAACCTGTCATTTAGCTGCTCAAGCAACTTCAATATTGATGTTTTTATGAAGAAAATTGTGAAGACGGGATTCATCTGAATTCACCTCAATGTAGCTCAAAAACTACGCATGTTCGTAAATATTGATTTTATATGAAAAGAAAGATGATACAGTTGCCTACATTTCAGGACTTACAGGTTCTTTGTCTGATAAACAGTTGCGCCGCTGCCGCGCGTAGAACCCAACGGCAAAAAATACTTGGATGTTACTGTGAGAATGGCACCTCATTTACCCTCTCTCACATACTCTCTAACTCCTATACGTAATAGACACAAAACTACACCAAAACTTTCCCTTACTTTCTACCATTTGGCTGGACTATTAGTTTTTATACATTGTGTAGTTGTGTTTGCACAATTTGTAATATGCAATTAGTGTGACATTGTGTAATTGTGTATACATCTAACCGAGTTGTAAATGTATTCAGCCCTGAAGATGGAGAAATAAAACTCTGAAACGTCTGTTGACATAAATTTCATTTATTGAACCAATACCCATGAACCACGCAATGGATTCCACTACAGATGGTCACGAAATACAGCAGAGTATTTTTATCTACATTCGAATTAGCGATGTTCAATTTTGTCAAAGAAATCTGAAGACACCTGTCTCATTTTCTTCAAATCATTGCAATCATGATCTCCTGTGATGTTGTTTGTCGTGAGCTGGTGCGATCATTACAACTTCACACATCACTGCGATGCATATCGCTGCCGACTACGAGTAGTACGAAGATCCGCGGCTGAGAGCACGAACGGTGTGCGAGCTTTCGCTGTCCGCCTCTTTCCTCGTCCCGTTTTTCTGACCTCGCCGACGCTGCGTACAATACCGCCTCCACTGCCACCGTCGGCGGCCGCGTAGTAGCCGCGGCCTGCGCCCTCGTCTCCATCTCCGCTTCCGGCCCGCCTCCAACGCCTTCGCCTCCTCCCTCGTCTCCATCCCCGTAGGGGGGGGCGTGGCTGCGTAGGTGGACACGACCACTGGTGGAGAGTTGGAGACGACCACCCGGACCTCTAGTCTCACGGCGACACTCACGTCGTTAGTCTCAAAGTGGAGGCAGTGAGCAGGCGATGCTAAGCTCCCGGTTGACGGTTCAACCCGGCAACCCACCAGTTGGACCCCTGGCACGTCGACCTTAAGGCAGAATTGGGTAAAGGAGACTTAGGGTACTCTGGAATCCACAAATAGAAGTCCGGCGGGACATTACCTACCGTCAGGTTGCCTTGGTTACGATCCAACCCAGATCGATAACCTGAAGGTGCAGGCAGTGGGAAGACGGGATGGGGGCCCCGAGCCGCACGGACCTTAGTTCACGTGGCCCCCAGTTGGGCTCTTGGCTTCGTCGTGGCAGTGGCCTGATACTCGGGGCATAGAGGAGGGACTTGCTGTACCGGTGGCGCGTCGTCATACAGGCGATATTGACTCCTGTTCTAGTCCGGATAGCTAGTAGCTCTGAGCTGGCAGGGCGGCCCTAGACCCAGGTTGCCGTGAAGGCAAACTGCGTTCCGACGGCATTCGGATATTGGCCCGAAAGGGTTCTTGTACCCCTGAGGGGGGTGCAGGTAAAGGCCACCGCCTAGGGAGTGGTGCCAGGGAGACGAGGGTTGCTATTTGGCATGCACGTATGTATGTACGTATGTATGTATGTATGTGTATTTATATACACATATATTTATATACATACACACACACCTTCGTCTCCAACTCCGCTTCGCGCCCGCCTACACCGTCGCCTTCACTCCGCCCTCGTCTTCAACTTCGCCTCCTCCCATCTCCTTCAAACCCGCTGCCGCGTCCACCTACGCCGTCGCATCCGCCTCCGCCCTCGTCTCCAACTCCGCTTCCTCCGCCTGTGCTGTCACATCCTCCTCAGGCATCGGCGTCGTCTCCACCACCTCCCTCGTCTTCATTTTCGCCTCTCCCACCTCCTGCGAATTCGCTTCTGCGTCCCCCCAGGGTTGTCCAACTGGGGGTCCGCGATGCCATGTATTGTGGCCCGCCAAAAATTTATTACTCAAAAGTGAAAGTCCTTTGCGTCCACGTCGGGCGCGGATATTGTGCTCCCAGCGCACGCACTTTGCTGGGGTCAACTCACCTTTTAAAGTAAAAACAGGTTAAGTTTAGTTTTAACGATTTGTTTTCTAGCATATTCAGCAATTCAAAATGATCCCAATGAGTTTCACTGCGTTACGCACGATAGAGTATGATATCACGCTTGGTTCCATTCTCCCTCCTCCCGTTTCAGAGCAGCCGGGCGAAGGATAGCCCGCAACCATATTAAAGGTTTTAGTTGTGGCTCTTGAATCCTGACAAGTTGGACACCCCTTGTCGTGGCCGTCAGGAGGTTTGACCTAACCGCCACGAGAGGAGAGGCTCGCAGACAGCGAGCTTACGTCAGCACGGTCATCGCGGGCTTCAGCAGGCGCGGCGGAGCGGAACCGCAGCGTGATTGGCAGCGAGGAGAGGGGCCGACCCGCCTCCCCTTTCATCCCCGAGGTGTGACGCGGGAGAGGGGAGGTGACCGAGGAGCCGATAAGCGGCGCGCCGGACACGCGCCGCCCCAGACGGTGTACTGCTGATAGTGGAGTGAACGACGTATGCGATAAGAACGGACTTTTTGATAACGACTTAGCGATCTCTGGCAATCTGAACTCTGGAACTTTGGTATTCGATAGCGGCTTGTAACATTGGACTTTCTTCAGGATTCACGGTCGGCCCAGCTGTTGTAAATGGTTATTCTTTGGACGTAGCGAGCTGCTACGTTAAATAAAATTGTTTGTTTGTGTTTCTATGATTTTTCCTTTTTCCCGAGACACAACACCCCTGACCTATGCTGTCGCCTCGGTGGCGACGTCTCCATCGAGACGAGTTCGTCCCGCGCATCGTCAGTAGAAACCGGATAAATATGTGGTATTAAACGCAAAATACGTACATAAGTATGTAATGAAAACAGTAGGAATATGTAATAAATATGTAATATCGGATATAATATGTAATATTAAAATGCTCTAATTTAAAGAGCATTTACTTAATACGCAAGTACGTTTATAAAAATATTCTAAAGAAATTTTAAAATTAATACAAATGTTTTAAAAAACATTTGGAGAGCACAAATTGATGCACACTTTGGATCACACAACTTTCCCGTCAATATAAAAACTTTATCTATTGAAATATTGGACCGTAGTTTAGCAGCTACACTAGACGCAATAGAAGTCATCGTACAAAACTGGCGATAACTACGACCAGCAAGCAATCACTGCAGCATGCAACATTCTCATCGAAGTGTTACACATCGATGGCGATCACCAATTTTTGTCGGAAATCAAGTTTACATATAACGAAACGCGCTGTCAGAGATACTTTTCACACCTACGATTTCACCAAAATGTAAGAATACGTACTGATTTGTTTGAAAATCCTTCTTTTCATAAAAAAATATGTAATAAAATTGATACAATAAAAAATATTTTGTAAAAGTAGCAAAATAAGTAATATATTACTAAATATGTAAAATTATGTAACGAAAAAATTGGATAATGTGTTAAGAGGGCGGTGATTTGCCAAGATTACAATTTTGAGGACGGTAAAAAGACACAAACTATGTAATTACATAAAAATCCGGCCTCTAGTCATCAGCGACGCTTCCACCGCATCCGCCTCTCCACGTGCCGCCCCCTCCTCTTCCCCCTCCTCCTCCGCCCTCTCCGCCCCCTCCTCCGCCTACGCCGCGCGAGTGGGCAGCGCGCCCTGGTTCCGGCCGCTCCCACGCAGACGCGTGGTCGCAGCATTGGGAGCAGCGCAACCCAGGACGCAAGGTCGCGCGCGCGTCGCCGCTGCTTTCCACTGCCCCCTGCGTCCACTGCGAGAGCTCCGCATAACGCCGTTGCGAAATGCAGGGTGTCCGGGGAGGAAACGTCGAAATTTAGACAATTAGTTAACGTTACAAACGTTAGAAGCTTTGACAATAGGCTCTTAAGACAATTCTAAGCATATTTTGTATAATAAACTACGTGGATATTCCAAATGGTTGAGCCGCAATAAGCACTCAAAATTGATTTCTAGGCAAAAATTTGCATTGTAAAAGCATAGAAACATTTTAGAAACATATAAATTGTTTATTATTTCCAAAGAAATGAATATATTTGTTCGGAAAGAAAAATTAAGCGAGAAATAACAAAGCAGTCGAATTGTTTAAATTGGGTGCTTTTTTATTTATCGCTTAATTTTTCTTTCTGAGCAAATATATTAATTTCATTTGTAAATAATAAACAATACACATGTTTCTAGAGTGATTCTATACATCCATAATGCAAATTTTTGCCTAGAAATCATTTTTTCAAACCAACTGTTGAGTGCTTATAGCGGCTCAACCATTCGGAATATCCACGTAGTTTATTAGACAAAATATGCTCAGAATTGTCTTAAGAGCTTATTTTCGAAGTTTCGATGTTTCCTCCCCGGACATCCTTATACAGCACAAGTGGTTGCGAGTTTACGTTCTAAAAACCACAGTCATAATTTAAAAATTCGACATTTTTTGGTTATTTAAGGTCGCTTCAACTACTAGGTCATTAGTGACCACTATTGGATGTAACGTTATGATATGAGGATGAAATGATATGGTGATGACAGGGGGGTGAAAGGACGAACACATATAATCACGGCCGAGGCGGGACTCGAACCAGCGACCCCACGGTCCAAGATCACTATGGCACTATTGCCTCAGCGACTTCGACCACGGTGCCGACAATTTGACATTTTTTGTGAGCAGAGAAGAAATATGTTTAGGAAGTAAATTACAAGTAAACATTTCATCAAAATAGATCGCGTGATACTTTCGATACAAAGTCAATCGTTGCGTTTTGCCAAAAAATTAAACGATTTTCTCACTTTAGAAGAGTTTTTCCTGAAAAATAATTTTTGAAATGTGTCATCTGTCGTCTGCGCCAGAAAACAGAAGTAGCTTAGTTCATTACGACGGAAAGTTTTTGACAAGTTGATACTGTCATAATAAAAACAATACCTATGAACGATTTTGCATAAAGTAATCCATTTTAAAATTGGAGACACTGTCACATTCTGGCGAGATTCATTAAGTTTTTAGACCATTTGCATAATGATAATTTTATATTTTTACTGAGTTGTTATTACTTCCAAATGTTTCAGCATGACATTGAAAGGAAAAAGAAAAAACGTTAGATAACATGTAGTTAAATATCTGCTGAAGGATAATGAAAAATGTTCATCGCTTGTACTTAGTCACTTTTCTCATATCTTCACAGACAAAAAATATCATTTTTCCTTTAAAAAACTTGCAAATGGAGAACTCCTACGTACCTGCCATTGTAATATGTTTTTCTTCCACAAGATAAGATTACACTGGTCAACAAAAACATGTCAAAAGAAGGAAATAAATTGTTAAGTAAGATATTTTGTTGCCGAAAACAGATAGCATTTTAGAATGTTTTTAACGACACCCAGTTTTCATGTGATATGGGGTTTGCTTTGTTTTGTCTAACTGTGCATTTCGTAACTAGTATTTCGCAAAATGACACTCTCTCTGAACAAGAAAACATCAATAAATACAACAAGAGGGTAAAGAAAAGAGAAGAAACGCGTCTACAAATATTTATTTCCCATTTTCCTACGATATTTTGTCTCAGGAACTTTGCAAAATTCAGAAGTAGTTGGCAACACTGCGGCGTTCTAATTGACTTGGCAAAAATTTTAGAAAAAACGATTTGGAGTCTTTCCCCGCCACCAACAACAAATAACATTACTTGTATATATACTCGAAACCTTACGTTAAGCCCGATTCTTCGACAAAGTTAAATCAGGAGCAACATATTTGGGATACTCTTGATACACAACGTGTGACATTTGATTTTCAGGAGGCTTGAAATCTTGGGTCAGCATGGAGCCTTTTTGGTGTATTGTGTGTTCGCGGTATTCATATGGTCTCGCTGTCTTGTATTCACAGAAACTGACTGATACTGACAACGCTTCACAATCAGTTTCCAGGTTATTTCACTTTCGTTGTCGAAATTATTCCAGCTATTTTTGTCAGATATCTATCACGGCATGTTGTGTGGTTTGTCCGATCTCTCCAAATCATGGGAACAGGAAAGGGAGTATAACACGATCCTTTTAACCAGCCTTCTACCAGCCAGGAGTGCAACATTAGAAAGTGACAAAGTATACAACGCTATTCTGCGTGTTGCATTTTGACTAATCGGCAATTATGCCATACTAATTTATTTCCTCGAAACGTATTTTTGAACTTACGACAATTTTGTGGAATTTTCTCAACATATTTTAATACTTTTTAAACAATTTGATCTGCAGGAAATTAACATAAACCTCAACGAAATGTATTTTGAAGGATTTCGATAGAAGACTGCGTGTCACAATAAAAATAATCCCGACAGACAAAAACTGATGTCAGTTTCGAATGCAGCATTCAAATCGTGGCTAATGACACCATTCACATTCTTCGAGATACAAATGCTGTTGACCAGTCCAGTTGACCTTATCATTACAGACGTTGGCAACGTTCCGATATAATTTTTAGAAAATTCCAACCTGTTACATAACGTTAATAACACAAAGTGTTCATTTTATAAATTGTTCACTTTTAGGTATTGATGTTTCCTTGCAAGTCATCCCAGGAACACAAGCCGGTTACAGTTAAATATTGCATTGAGTAACCGCTCGGTATCACGCGGGCATTGAAATCACCGCAGGACGTTTCTCCATGCGCTTGAGAGATTTCAGACTTCTCTGGATCGCTCGAAATTCCCGGTTTTAACTGGGTCAACTGGCGGTCCCCTCAGAATCCTCCAGCAGTCCAGCAACGCGTGGCGGGCGCGGGTGGGTGAGTTGCCGAGCGCTCTTGGCGCCTGCGGTCTCGAGGACCTACTTCATTGTCACTCCTCTACGCCTCCGCTCAGGAACGAATAATTCGAATCAGCTACATTCCTAAAGCTTACAGCATACTGCAAATTCTCTTTTATCAGAACTCTCATAAGTGCAGTAATTTTCTGAAAAGTTTTTGAAACGATTAAAACGATTGTAGTTAAGAATACACAAGAATTAAGCCCAATTGTGAACTATAACAGTATATAAGCTGTGGAACAAAACTAAATATTCACGCTGAACGCAACCCGCAACACACTCGGCAGCATTTTGATTCTATATCGTTAAATAACCTCTAAACCAGGCGTTCTGGTGTCTTAAAAACTAAAATTTTGGGGCCAAATTTTTTTGTGGCCTTCGGCGGCAAAAATGTAAAAGAATGTCCGACAAGAACTCATTCTGTAGATTACAGCGTGAGAAACGTTTCATTGAGGCCTTTGATCTTTGGCCTCAAAGAAGCGTTTCTCACACCGAAATCTACAAAATGAGCTCTTCTCGAGCATTCTATTACATTTTTGCTGGTTCGGCGCTTCTCGATATTACCTCACCTGCTCAGACACGTGCAGACATTGCAAGTAAATGTGAATGAGAGCGCCGGAAACAGAGACACTCAGAGACAAAGTCAGGGACAGGGTGAGGGTGAGGGAAGGAGGGAGAGAGAGTGAGAAAGAGAGATGGGAGAGGAAAGAGGGAGTTGGACGGCAGAACAACGTCTGCCGGGTTTTCCTTGCCTTACAAAAAACTGTCATGCAATCTGACAAAGGAGACTTTATCCTCTAGAATGCATTCACTGTGAAGGGCAACGTCCATGCTCTCGTATGTCCCTTGCAATGTAATAATATCCTAAATTATGTATTTCAACATAAAAAACGTGCAAAATATTTCGTATAAATTCTACAAAACTATGCAATTGATACTGAAAATTATTCTCATGGAAACGAGGAAGTAACTAATGACTTAAATGCATGTACATAATTACAAGAAAGTCATTCCATTTTATGATAATAAAGCTTTCCTGAACGTAACGTAAAATTTGAGATTGTTTACAAAGAGTTTGAAATTTAATGGCGTTTAAAAAAAACATTTCCGATATCTAATATCAGAATATAAAAAAACTGAAAAACGTAATTTTTGCATCGGACATACTAAAAAATTATATGGTTTTTACTACCCGCGAAGAGATGTAAAAATTTAAACCAATATTGAGAAAAATTTTGTTACGAGGTGTCACCCATTCACGTTGTATTTTTTCACATCACTTAGGATGTCAATAGTTATTTATGCACGAAGAGAGTTTTAAGTAGTCCGGAAAAATGTGTAGTATAAAACGTCAAAATATGTACAGAATTATGTAATGAAAATAGTAGGAATACGTAATAAATATGTAAAATCGGATATAATATGTAATATTAAAATTCTCTAATTAAAAACCATTTATATAGCAAGAAATTACATTTAGAAAAACTGCTCACTTTACATCATACTTTCTCGTCAGTAGTAAATCTTCATCTATTGTAATCCAGGACCGTAGCTTAGCAGCCAGACTAATTGCAATAGAAGCCATCGCACAAACTGGCGAGATCTACTACCAGGAAACATACACTGTAGCATCTTTATCCAAGTGTTACACGTCAGTAATCGCAAATTTTTCTCCAAAATTAAGGTTACAGATCATAAAACGCGGTGTCAATGACGCTTTGAACACCTAGATTTCCCCAATAATGTGGGGAAAATGCTGATATTAAAAAAAATACATTTTTCATTAAAAATATGGAATTAAATAGAAGAAAATTGATAAAATAAGATAATATAATGTAAAAACAGCAAAATATGTAATATAGTACTAAATACGTAAAAATATATAATGCAAAAATTCGATATTGTGTTAGGAGCGCTATGATTCGCCAAAATTACAATTTTGAGTACGGAAAGTAGAAAGACAAAAAATATGTAATTACATAAAAATCCGGTGTCTAGTTACAAGTGTTCTAATGAGCGAGTGGCGACAAAATACCCGAGAGCCTCTGGATCGGGGTCTTTTTGTTGCACGAGATCATTAAGAGCCCGTGGTACATACATAATTTTATTTTTTACCTAATTTTGTTGATTTAGATGTACTCATTCACTAATTACCTAGATGATAACTTTACTCGGCTTGTCTTTTCACAGTTCCCTCCCATAATTCTACTGTATAACTCCCTCCTTAAGAAGAGATGTAGTATCATTCAACTGTTTTCATACTTCCTCGTATCCAGATAAGTTACGCAGGGTATATCTAGCTTCGAATGGAAGGCAATAACAAGCTGTAATTGGCTCACTGTGCTATATTATTGCAGTATCCCTGACTTAATATTTCATTTTTTCAGTGTTTTACTGGCGCATTCTATTTTTAATTTTTGAGCCATTTTTATGCAAGCTAGGCTTCGCAAAGCCATTTTATTGGTTTTGTTTAGTAGCATTTTTGCTGCTGCAGGATACTAGTGTATGTCTAAGAAGAAATATCTCTAATCATTTAATTTTATTTTTATATAATAAATTTGCATAGAATAATTTATTGAGATAATGATGACATTGACAAGGTTATGCGGGTTGACACCATGTAAATGTATTTGTCTTCTACAGCATTTCTAAGGCTTAAATGCCAAAATTGGACATGAGATATGGTGCACATTATGAAAATCATTAATGATGATGTCTAACGGCGAATTTAACTTTATAAATAAGTATAACTACTGTTAAAATTATATTAAATAATCCCTCTAAAATCATTATGCCACAGAAGAGATTAATTAGCTAAGAAATTAAATAGCAATTGCCAGGCAAGCCAATGCACTTTCGTCGTGAGCTTTCGGCTTCTAAAGGCCGGAGGCTCAGTTCTCACTTAGCGACGCCCGTCCGCGCGTGGCGCTGTTTATTAGTGAGTCGCGCGACCGCCGACCCTGCGGCACCCCGCACCCGCCAGCTGCACCGTGGTCCACATCGGGGATACAGGCCAGCGCGTGTACATTCATGCTCAATGAGTTGCGACTTCAGTTCCAGCGATTTTTGGAATCGATGTTTTCGAATTGCTAGAGTGATTTGAAAAAAAATGAAACCTATAAACAAACGACTTGAGGTAGACGCTTAGATTTAAAAAAACAAAGTTAAATAAATTACGTTTAATATTTTCTGACTCTTTACAGCCTTATAAAACACTGTAATTTTACTGTTTTTTTTGTACGTAAGAAAGCCTAATGATCACATAAAAGAAGTATATTCATATTTAGTTGAAATTTTATTGGTGTTATTCGGAGAACATAAAATTAATTAAAATCTAATTTTACAGATTCCAATGCATGGTCCTTTACTTATTTTCGATATCATAAGACGCCCTTTTTCATCTCAGTTTCCATTTTCAAAATTCCACACATCTAGTAACCTCTTCCAGGAAATGAAAGAACTAGTGGCCATGCGGGAGATATTTCAAATTTCATTTGAATTTATTATATTTGGCCAGTTTTGTTTTTTGTTCCAGCGTAGATGGCGGTGCGGTGCAGCGGTTGCCCGCGCAACGCGGATACATAACAACTCACCTAACCTGAAAACCCAGGCGGCGCGGCCGGCGTGGACGGGTTGCACATATTTGCAATGCATTCCCTCCTGCCTTCCATTAACATTTTTTAATGAATCATGAAACGCACCGTATAATATTAACTCGCTCCCCTTTACATCTGTACGCGGTCCGCAATAGTTTCTGACGAGTTTATAATGTAATTCTCAAGAGCGGTTTCAGGAAAGGACCGGCAGGAAGCATCGCCGGTGTCTGAGCGGGACGTCCAGGTTTCGAGTCCCGGTGGTGGATTTTTGACTTTAACTAGGTCGAATTCAGCCGCTAAAGGCCGGGTTCTCTTATCCGTGATTTATCCGATCGGTATCAGGCGAATGCGGGGACAGAATCCTACTAAAAGGGTCACGGACTGCGCAAGATATTTCCTTTCTTTTTCACGTCCTATTTTTACTATTTACTTACAAACATACACTTACATGCACTACACCAGGGGTGGCCAACTTTTCTGTATACAAGATCTACTTTTTTATCTTAAAAGTTTGTCGTGATGGACTTGTTGCCATAGGCGTAGTCTAAGGGGGAAGAAGGGGTGTGAAATGAATAATATGTTTATACACTGACTTTCAGTATAATGTGCATTCCACCGAGATATTGGTAGATAAGTAAAATATATGTTCAAAACTATTTTTTATTTTTTAAATCATCCAGCCCATGGCAAGCGATCGACGATCCATCAAAATTGGCCTCGCGATCGACCGGTCGATCGCGATCGACTTGGCCACCCCTGCACTACACTACCACATCTGTCGTGAGACCCGACGGGAGCTTAGAGCATGTCGGAGTGGAGCGAAGCCCAGCAGGCGGAAACACTTGGCAAGGGATATTTCCCGATCGAGTGTCGGTCGGTGCTGGATCTCACCGTCCAGGGGGGAGGAACTTCCCTACATCCCAGGATTCAACACTCACTACACTAACACGACTAATGACCATAGCAGTAGACGCACCAGGAAACAACAATTAATCATCAATAAATTAAAGAAAGTTTTCAGTGAGAGATGTCATTTTGAACACCTTTCTAAATATTTTTGAAACAATAACATTTTAAAAAATTAACTTGAAATATGAAAGTCTATTCATAATGGGACCACTCCTTTGGATGTACTGCCAGACATATGTATGTGGTAATTATGATACGCAAACATTCGTATATGGTAATTGTTCTGAAAAATTAATTAAAATTGCAAACAAATGTTGGAGTAATTCCCATGACCCTCACTAGTCCCGCTACAGGAAGAAGGCAGCAAAATAAGGCACTAGCACATTACAGTGTTGTTACTGTTTACATTGCATTATGATGTTAATTAATATTTAATGTAACTTCTACTGGCACAAAAAAGGTTAAACTATTTTTCAATAAATTGCCATTATATATACAAACTGTACTGTTGGCATGCAGATGTTTTTTTATTGATCTGACACACAACACTCATCACTTGGGACGCTCAGATTTTTACGATAATACTCCAGCAACAGTATAAGTGAAAATAGAGTAAATTAGAAGATTTAATAAGAAAAATTAAAAGAGTTTTTTTTAAACCAATGATGTCTCGTGCTCTCAAGGTCCCTAGTTCTCAGAATAGTGTCTGGTTTTACCCGTGTAAACTAGTCAATTATTATTACAGAAATGATAATAATCTTACTGTATCCGAACTTCAACTTGAACCCCTGTCCGTGGGTAAACATTGCAATATAGCCAGATGGTATTTGACAGGCACTAATACATTCTATGCAATGAAATTTCACAAGCCTAATTTTTCAATTAATTTTACAAAGAGTTACCGACCACTCGATATACGATTTATGATTTTCAGAAGAGATACAGTAGTCTCGGTAATTTGAGGTGGTCGGGACCGGGTCAAGCCCGAATGAATGAAAACTCGCATTATCGAAAAGGATTAATTTATTAAAATATAAACATAACTTTTGAATATCGAAGTATGTATATATCAATAAATATGTACTTGCGTAATATTATTACATTAATAGCTGCAGATAAGTTAATTACATCTTAAAGTAATTGTCAATGATTTTTTGTTTAAGTACATTGCTTTTTATAGTGCGGCAATTTCATGCCATCTTCTGAACATCACTTTATCAACTGGAGTTGCCTCAGTAAATTTTTCATGGCTTGTTCATTTTTTCGGGAATAAATTTATTTACTTTTATTTTTTCTGGTAAGTCGGATTTAACTCGTATTTAAGGGAAACTCGAACAAATGAGATCGAATTATAGAGACTCTACTGTAAACCTTCATACATGCAATAGAATTTTTAATGTTTTTTTTCATTCTGAAGATTACTGCGTAATAAAAATTACTTGTAATGAATGGGGAAAACGGAAATAACGTCACACAGTTTTTGCGTTATGCACAATGGTAACATGTGTTGCGCGTCGCAGGTTGGCCTAATGATTTTAAGTCATTTTTAAGGGGAATATAAAAGAGAAACTTAGTAGATTTTCCATAGACCTGTGTTCTGATGTTTCCAAGGGATGCTTATTTTCTGACACTCGGTTCCGTTAAGCACTTTAGGAGCTAAGAGTTAAAATATATTCGCAGTGAAAAAAAAACTAGAGATGACATGGATGTCAATTTAGGCGTTTCCGCCACTAAAATTCAGCACCATGTGAAGTCTGCAGCCGTGTGATGCCGGATTGCATTAGTATAGACGTCACGATCCAATTTCATTATTATTATTCTGTAATCTTGAGAGCAAGGAGCTTGATACCATTACTTACAATTTTTTTAAGAATCACTATAAAAATAAATAATAAGTTCTGTCGTGCCGGTCGTTAGGAATGCATTTTCATCTCTGGTCATTAGGAGTGGATTTTCCAGGTGCGTAGAACACATGCAAGCGCGGCTTCATCCATTGAAGGCTTTCGGCCCAATGCCCGGGGCCGCAGTATCTTCCGCATGGCGTGTTGCAAAGCTTTAGAAGAGAGAAAATTGCAGGTGGATAATAATGCAATGAGGACAAAACACGGTTGCATCGTTTCCTGTGGCATCGCGATATCATGACGAACCGTCGTGAATGCACACCTATCTGTATCCCGGTGTCCTTTGCTAAACCGTTTATTATTGCCTGTAGAATGTGTTCTAATTTCCTTCATTTCAAATGTTAACTCTATGTATGATGTTACCCTCTTTATTGATGATGTTTCATAAAAAACAAACAACCCGAGGCAGTGAGTGTGAACATAAGATTTGGCGTAGTTATAGACATCCAAAACCACAAAAATAAACGAAGGTGAAAATGAAATATACCACTAATTAGTTGTAAAAGCATACCAAGAAACCGCAACTTCCCAGTCCTTCAAACTTCCCAGTGAAAAACAACGTACACTACAGAATAATTAGCAACTGGCGTAAAAAGAACTCGATTGTCTGTATTCATGACCAGTTCCTGAATCCTCTTCCGAAATGCATTACCATACAAACGGGCGTAATTTTGTCATGACAAGCAAACTTTTGAAATTGGAAGATATCACCGTATTACCACTTGTATAAAACCGCACGCACGCACAGACCCACACGCGCGCGCACACACATACGCACAGACCCAAACGCGCGCACACACACACACACACACACAATCACTTTTACGATTGTGATTTACTGTATAAGGTATGTTCTAGCCACCGTAAAGAAACGAATGAATGAACACCTACTCCACTTTAAGCTGTACTACTCTCGTATAAAATTATTGCGTGAAGTGAACAAATGGATCTTTCATATTTCCATCTACAATATCCTCAACGTCGAAGAACCTGACATTGAAAAGATCCCTCGGAACGATGCGCGTTGACTCTCCTCCAGGTCAGGAGCAAACGCCAGGAGCAATGGCCAGGAGCAAACGTCAGGAGCAAATGGCAGGAGCAAATGCCAGGAGCAAACGCCAGGAGCAAACGCCAGGAGCAATGGCCAGGAGCAAGCGCCCCAAAGCCGCGCTCCCCCACGTGGGTACTCACCGCTGGCTGTGTCGGTCTCCGCGGAGAGCCGTGGAGGGGCGGGAAGGGGCTCGGCGGCGCAGAGCACGGTGGCGGGTCGGCGTCGCTCGGTCGACTGCGACCACCGGGCCCTCGGCGTCCGAAGAGGAGGCCTCGCCGCCACCCCCTCCCTCTCCGTGGGCAGGGCGTCATCCACCCCCCTCCCCCCCCGGGGGGGCGGCCGCCCCGCTCCGCTTTCCCTCGCGGTCACCACCGCCCCACCACCACCACCACCACCACCACCACCACCACCCAGCGACGCCGAAGAGGACGATGTGGTTTCCCCGCGTCGCACGGTGTGACTAGATGGCAAAATCGTGGCCAAAATCTCAAAAATAAAAGTTTGTTTTGGGAAGTTCTGACTATCCTATTCGATAGAAAGATGTTTCGTACATATGTTCTAGAAGTATGAAGCCTAATGCCTGTCTCTGCTGGGAACTGTATAAGCTTGAAGTTGGAACGCGGTCAACGCTGTTGTGGCGTCAGGGGAAATATTAGTAGGCTGTGGTTTCTAATATTGATAAAAAAGTGCTTTAAAACATTTTTTCTATATTTCTCAATCACTGATGTCCCTTTTTGTGGTAAGTAAAACAAAACTTACGTTAATTTAATGTAATTTACAATAATGTATATTTAAAGTAAGAAGGTATAAAATATAACTACCACAAAAGTTGTATATAACAGAATATAGCACCTGAACATTTATAGAGAAATTTAGCTTATTTAATATTCATTCAATTTAAGGAAAATTTGGCTGCATGTCGCTGCAGATTCATGTTTTACGAAAAATTTCTTATGAGCGAGTATATCTTGTAGCGGAAACATGCATTACTGAATTGAAACACATTCAGTCCGGAATTTTGTACTAATATACATATTAATAGAAAATCGGGATATGTAATAGTATAATTGACATTAGCGACCTCGAAAACCCCTAGGTAAAACTTCTGTGGTCACGGGGTAAAAGTTCTTAAGTCAAAAATCTTAGTTTGGAGAAAACCAGAGTTAGACTTTTTAGCCACTGCTCGTTCCTACGCTAAACGCCATTTCTTAGTGCTTTTTTTTTCTCGTTAAGGAGGCACCTTTTGAATTCGGTCGTTTTACTAAAATCAAATATAGATACTTAACTTGTAGTTTCAGTACTTAACCCAATTTTGCCAAAAATTGACTTAAGAACTTTTAAAACTTGAAAAAGGATTTTGTTGGATCTTTTTGAACTTTTAAATTAAATCTATGTGACAGCCTAATAAAAGAATTTTAAGAACTTGTACCCCGTGACCACAGCCTTGGTAATAGAATTCGATGCCTTGGGAGGTTTTGGCCACGTTTTCGCCATCTGGTCACACCGTGCGTCGCGTCGGCGGGCGTGGCGTGGCGTGGCCGGCGGGCGCGTGGCGCGGAGAAGCCGCGACCATCGTCACCGCTCGCTACCAATCGCCCCACGGCGATCGCGCCGAGCACACCAGAGGGCGGGCGCGTTGCGTAGCGGCGCGGCCTGGGGCAGCCCCCGGGACCAGGAAATTCGGGCGATGGTTTTCTAAGCGCGTCGCTTCCACAGATAGGCGGCGTCGCGTCGAACGTCGTAACGCGTGACGAAAATCACGTCAGGACTGAACACAGACTGAAGCTGCTGCCAGAGAATCAAACTGAAAATGTTCGTCTGGGAATGTAGCCAACTCTTCCAAGAAATTGCCGTACATATGATAAGCTTGATAATCCCATAACAAATGCTATAGCGCGTCCCAGATTAAGAATGAAGTACAGGGCCTTACGGGCTTTTCCGGTAAAGAAACATCCCCGTTTCTAAGATTTCAAAACTGTTTTAAATCCTCATTAACGTTATTTTTCGTAACAATAATATTAGTAAAATTATACACCGAATACCATATGTATTTACCACATATCGTGGTACGCGTTCCGGTTGTTCGTTCGCCTGTGCTTCGTTGTTATTTTAGTTTTTATATTTATAGTTGTAGTCACATAAAAATTAAATGTAATTTTGTTTACTTTTCGTCATTTTAGTTTTTAGGTTGTGATACATTTATTAAATTACAATTTTTTTAAATTTAATTTTTCTTTGCAAAATTTAATTTAGAATTTGTGATGCACCAACCATAGAGCGCCAGAGTGGTAAAGTGCTTCACAGTGGGGAAAAACAAATGGTTGTTAACATTTACAACTATTTAAAAGGGAAACCAGTACAATGGGTTGTGGACTAAACAGCGACAGCAACCGGTGTAAGTTCAACTACTGGTTTTGCTACAAAGCGAGAAGTTGCCAAGTGGTACAATTAAAACTCCGAATAAAAAGAGGATCAGTATCAATCCGTATCCGTATCAATAGAAGGGACGCAAAATATGACGACTTCGTGAGCAGGGCAATCCGCATGAAAGTGCATTCGTTTTATATGAAGAATGTTTCGCGAACATTAAAAAGTATTCTTGCGGCAGTGAACTGTGACACTGACCTCCCCACTTTCAAAAAATCCCGTTTTCATCTCTTACTACAAGAAATTGGGTTTACGTATAGTAAACGAGGCAACCGGGCATTTTTGATTAAACGAGAGGATATTATTTCAATGAGACATAAGTACTTGTATCAAATTAAAAAATTAGAAATGAAAAACGGAAAGTTGTGTACACTGATGAATCGTGAATTAACGCTGGAACTTCTGTTCACAAGGAATGGCACGAGACAACTGTAAAACATTCAGGCAAGGATTTCTGTCAGGACTGTCATGTGGTTTGAAGGCACCAACTTCTCGGGGTGCGCGTCTCGCTCTTGTACTCGCGGGCAATGAACTTTGTTTCGTCACAGGAGCCAAAGATGTATTCCTTTGAATAAAAACATGGCGGATACACGTGAATAAATGGATGTTGATAGATACGAGAATACTTCGCCGAACAGCTGCTTCCAAATCTCCCTCCGAACTCTGTAATTTTGCAGATAATGCTTCGTAATCGGTCGCGGTCGCAGGAGGGAAAGAATCCCCAACATGTCATGGAAGAAAAATACGAGATACGAGAAAATCCGTAATATTAAAGATTAGCTTTGATCTTATGATATTGGTTTGGAAGATCATTTTCCAAAAAGTGATTTGATAGAAATTGTGAAAACAGTTAAGGATAAATATGAATGGTACGTAATAGATGATACAGCGATAGCCGCTGGACACACTATTCTCCGATTACCTCCCTATGATAGGGAACTCAGACCGATTGAGAAAGTGTGGGATGAAGTTAAACAGCATGTTAGAATAAAATACTGATTTTAAAAGAAAAAAATCGAAAATGTGAGCGTAGAGCATTAAAAAAATTATGTTGAGGGTGTAAAAAAACTGGAAACTGAAATGTGTAAAGAGGATGAACTGCAGAATGAAATCAGTGATATTGAAATTAATCTCTATGAAGAAAGTTTTGAGGAATCCAGCAGTGACACCGACGATCTGGAGGGGATTCAGCCATTGAAGACGGAAGCGAACCAATATTAAAGTACGTAATTCACAATCATTTTTCTGGTGAATGAATGTTTTGAAGTAAATATTTTCGAACAGGATTCGTACTCAATGCCTACCGGGAGCTGACTGGGCGCTCTCCTGGCGTGAGGCAGCTCGGTTTTCCGTGAATCAAATCAGTTTGTTCTCATGGACTCGACTTAAGTTTTGATTAACAACAAAATACACTATTTCTCTACTGCTAATGAGGGAACAAGAGCTTTGACCTCTTTGCAACTGCGTATAGTTAGTTCGAATTTCAGATATTGTTTTAAAATAGTGGTGGACTTTGAAATTAATATTTCTTTGTAATTTCTTATTACACATTTCGAGGAACAAAGTTGAGAAGCTTAACAGAAATCCTTTTCCTGTGTACCGCAGCCTCATAAGAATAGATTCATATTTGAGGAAAGAAAAGAAAATAAGATTTTATAAAATTAGGAAGGTTCCAGGAATTAGGAATTTAGCGCTAATTTAGCGCTCCGCGCCATTGAGGATTCGTTGGCACTATCGAGCGCAGAACTTTTGGTTCATGTAGAAAAGCGCCACGTCTGGCATCACCGTCGTCATAAAAGACCGTACTTCATTCTCGGACGCTCTATAGCAGTACTACAGGTGTTTCAGATCACGTTATTAACGGAGATCAGCCAACATATTAATAACAGGTGAGAGGCCAAAACTGAGTTCTGCATTATGGGTCACCCCCCCAAATCCAGAATATCTGGCCTCTGATTTTCTAACTGCGCTGGATCCAGTAAAATGCGTGAAGTTGAAAACTGTGTCGACGCCCACGTTCAGTATGAAATCCAGGGCTAATCTACGTGGGAACGAAAATTTGCCTTCTAGTATTCTAAATGGCATTGAAATGTATTAGCATAGAACGTGGGAACATGGTGCGGGTCTTAGGTCAAGGCTAAAGAATAAACTGAACTTTAAGATAAAGAATCTATAATTCTGTTTATAATACTCGCATCAATACTTAAATAAGAATATAGTGTGAAATTACTCCAAGAAAGAGCCATGAAAACGTTTTAACTCACAAGCCCATTATCGTAATACTGAATTTGGTCAATACATAACACCTGGTCGTAATACTCACGAACGTCACTACAAACATGTCATTCAGAACAAACAATTAAAACATTAATGACACGCGAAGCAGCTAGAGTTGCGTAATGTGTTGTGGGGTATCGTCCCGGATCAGAAAATCTGACCGTTGCTTTTCCAGTTGCCTATAATGCAATGAAACACATCTAGTCGAAAACATTCACAGAAGAGAATGAAAGCGAAATTATATACTATAGTATAGGTAGAAAAAGTATTAGAATTACCTCAGCAAACATGATCTCCAATATCGGTCTTAAAATCCTGTTTAAGGTTATTTTAAGCTGTAATGTTGCACACACGCTAAGATTAGGATACTCGTCAATTTGAGCAGTTATTATTGCTCCAAGTGGAAAGGAGATAATGCAATTTTATACCCGAAAATCGATTTTGTTTGTATATACGCATCGATTGATGTCTCACGCATAACTGTTAGATTAGAAGCTTTCGAGATGAAACAGTAAATAAGTCAAAAGCAAGATCTAACTGTGCCGTTCCAGAGATCATTAAGATATTTAAAATAATAGCGCACTTTACATGAAGCCCCTATGACGTTTTCAACATTTTCTGAAAAAATGGCAAATTGTTTTCTTAAAAACGTTTGCTCACATTGAAGGAAGTGCACAATATAATTCCGATTTTTATTACAACCTCTGACATTTAGAAAACTGCAATCATCTTTATGTTTAAAACACTAAAGATTTTCGCATAGAAACTGACTCAACCAAATATTACAAAGAAGTTTCACTCAAGCAAATATCATTATTTTTGTTTTAAATGAAAGTATAGGGGCTCCAGATGTTTATGGTATGAACATTAAATTTTAATAGAAACAGAAAATGATCGAATGAACGCTTATGTGCGTTATTTCTAATTTCATTGTGTGAGTTGTAATCAATTTATTCCATGCATTTGAAATGTTCTCTTTGAGACAACATCCAAGTATAAGATTGTCGTTACAGATTCTAATACAGCGAGATTCTTAAGTTTAAAGAGTTTGATGGAAATTCGAAGTTTTAAATACAAAGATTTGCGAATGTACGTATGCACGCAATGTCTACCAATGGTCTCACGCATGTGTCCTGTCACAAAAAAAATATCAGTAGTTTTAATTATGTGGTGCATTACGTTTGTAAGGTAATGTGGGAAGAAGAACATTGCCTTATTTCTCTACAGCAGGCCTGCACAACGCCTGCTCCCGCGGGCATTCTGCACTTGGGAGCCGATCGTCTGCCCGCGTCAGTGCCGAAAGTGCAAGTAGTGGGGATTAGGAAGCTTTGCGAGGAGGAGAGAAGTCTGACGTAGCACTACGCGGCGCGTAGATTAAATGCCTGGGCGTCTAATAATGATCTTTACTACAAAAGTACATGCCCACTTGTTTCAATGGATAATGTCTAATATTTCACGTTAGATGGTCCATAATTCACTGTCTACTTTCTGTTCACTGCTGTATAGCCACCTTTGTAAATTTCAAAAAATTAACATACTGATTATGATTCTTAAGCAATATTTCAAAACAGAAGCTTTTTAAAAAATTGTATTATTTAATTCTAACAAAAAATACAATTTAATAATTGATGGTACCACAGGAATGTTATAATCTCAAAATCATTGCAAAATGAAAATTATGAGAGCCATCTTTTCATTAACGACTGACATAAAAATAGAATACGTGGCAATTCCAAGAAGGGTAATATTTAATAGCACATATATTGGGGTTAATTTTCCCCCATTATGAAACTGAATAAAAGGGATCAACGAGCAAACGTCTATGATGATATGTTATGGACAATCGTGGGATCATCATGGGTATTGTTAAATAGAATGCAAAGGGCTTACTATTTAATACGATGTCTTGCCAGAAGTTAGAGCAGAAAATAATCATGATTTTTTCAAGAATAATATGTTTTTGTTTCAATAGAACCTCTTTTTCAAATAAACATATTTTAAGAAAAAATAGTTTATTGCTGTGTTCATCAAACAAAAACACTTCAGTATCATAATTTTATGTTTTGCAACACACTAAATTTGTGATTGCATCGTAGAAAAGCGAATTACATTATCAGCTCTAAGAGGAAATATAATACATGTCCAAATCTAATATGTATGATTCGTTGTACTTTCATATTTCGCACTGTCATATATCGACAACAAACATTTTCAATATAATACAAAAGGCAATATTACATGAAAAGTATGTGATCGCTCTTCAAATTGACGCGCTGTGGTTCGAATTACGCTTCCTAATTGGTGATCCCCACTCCCAGAGTAAGTGTCATCCCCACCCTTCATCGATTTTTACTTTCCCGTATACGTACGTATACACGGAGTGATATACGTAGTATACGGAAAATTATGTATCGCTACGCAAAAAAAGGGCCATTTTCCGGCGGAAAAAAAATTAATTGCCGGGCCGTAGAAACGAAAAAGTGGATAAAAGCAGTTGATAAATTAAGAAAAAAAATCCCCTAACACGTTGTGTAGTCAGAACCCCTGTTTTCTAGATCCTTGATACCCAAAAACCAATTCAAAGGAAAACGTCCGTCTGCCTGTCCGTGTGTCCGTCTGTCCGTCTGTCCGTCTGACCGTCTGACCGTCTGACCGTCTGACCGTCTGACCGTCTGACCGTCTGTCCATCTGTCCGTCCATCCGTCTGTGAACACTGCTAGCGCCTAAACCATACGTACGATTTCTTCCAAAATGGATATTCCCCAGTCGCTCTGATTCTAGTCGAAGCTTTGGGATTTTGAAAAAGATTCTTCAAAATTTGGAGGTACTTTATATGAAGCCCCCCGGGGATTTTCAAAATTTTCTCAAAAACGGCACCAAATGTTTTCTTTATATTTCTTGTATGAACAGAGGACAATACACTTATTAACATGGCATAGGTCCGATTTTCACGAATAACTCTGAATTTTCGAAAATTGTGAAAGTTTGAATTTTTTCAGGTCTTTCTCCAACTACAAAATTGAAGATACAGATTTTTTCTTCAAATAAAATTTGTTCTGCATATCGAGTTCTTTCATAAAGGTCCTGTAAATGTTTTTCAAAATTTTAGTAGTTTTCGTGCAATATTGCGAGCAATATGTGCAATTTTAAAAAATTACAAAAGCATGATTTTCTCAAAAACGGCTCCAATTTTTTTCTTTAAACTTTTGGTACGGATAGTGGTAAATGTACTATATCAGATGACATAAAAGCCATGCTGCTCTGTAGGTTGGTTTGTTCAAAAATTACAAAAAATGTAAATTTTTACACATGTTTCTCACGTCGATAATACTTACATTATCGACGATTTTTTCACATTATTATATTTACGAGTACATGTGTTTTAATAATGACAAGTAAAGTTTCTCGAAAACACAACCGTTTTCTGTGAAAAGTAGCTCAAAATTTCGCATTTTCAGAATCGCTCAAACGCCATTTTCTCATATATGGCTGCAATTTTTTTCTTGAAACTTTTGTAACGGATAGTGCTAATTACACTCTTTAGAATGGCGTAAAGTTTATTTTGAGTTTTTTTCCAAAAATTACATCATTGTAATTTTTTTGAAAGATCTCTCACATCTTTAACATGCACATTACCAGCAATTTGTAAACATTATTATATTTGTGAGTGTAAGTGCTTCAAATAACTTCAAATAAAGTATTTTGAAAACTTAAACATTTTCTGTGAAAATGAGCTTCAAATTTCGCACTTTTAGTACCGCTAAAACGCCATTTTCTCTTAAACGGCACACAATTTCAAAAGAAAATTGCCATTTACGGCTAGGTTTTTGTGTTCTTTAATATTCTAAAATTAATGTTTCTGTTCTACCAATAGGAAACCGAAATATTAAGAAAATGACAAAAAATGTACTTTTGGCGGTGAAAGATGACAGCTGGCAAGAAAGAGTTTGTGGCAATTCCGAATAGCTAGCGAAGACCCAAGGAAATAGAAAAATAATACGGGAAAGTCTGTGCCATTCTGTATCACCACTAGTTGCATTTGCACCCGAGCTACTCACGCGCAGCTCCTAACGTCAGTGAAAGTGCAAAATGCTGTGTAGGTCTGCTCTACAGCCTACAGCACAGTCCCTATAATTTGAGGTAATTGGAGCTCGTGGTACCCTAAATTAAAAAAATTTCGGATTATACAAAAAAATGAACTAGTGGTGCAACAGAATGGCACAGACTTTCCCGTATTAGTTTTCTATTTCCTTGGGCCCAGGGACTGAATACCGAAATAATAGCGGTTAAGGTATTTATACCGGTATACTTTACCTCTATTATACCTTTATTCAAAATACCTTAAAAATACCGGTATAAGACGTCAAATACCGGTATTTTTAGAGGTATTTTACCTTTATTCGACGTCTATACCGGTAAAATACCTCTAAATAGAGGTATTTTACCGGTATTTTCTCATGAAAATACCAGTATTTTCATGAGAAAATACTGGTATTTCAGTATAATCATACAGGTTTCGGAGGGGAAACATTCTCATTTTTTACGCTGAGATGGCTCAGAGGAACTATTATGGACTCCGCACAGTTTCGGACCGGGGGTCCTAGGGTTCGAGTCTCAACGTTGGCGTATTTTCGTCACCAGACATTCTACCTAGGTCGAGTTCTGTTGTTTGGGGAGCGAACGCGCGTTTGGGGAGCGAACGCGTGAGGGGACGCGAACGCGCGTTTGGGGAAGCGAACGCGCGTTTGGGGAAGCGAACGCGCGTTTGGCGAGCGAACGCGCGTTTGGCGAGCGAACGCGCGTGTGGGGCCGCGAACGCGCATGTGGGGCCGCGAACGCGCGTGAGGGGCCGCGAACGCGCACGTGGGGCCGCGAACGCGCGCGTGGGGTCGCGAACGCGCGTGTGGGGACGCGAAGGCGCGTTTGGGGGAGCGAAGGCGCGTTTGGGGGGGGCGAAGGCGCGTTTGGGGGAGCGAACGAGCGTTTGGGGGGAGCGAACGAGCGTTTGGGGCCGCGAACGCGCATGTGGGGACGCAAAGGCGCGTGTGGGGAAGTGAACGCGCGTGTGAGGACGCGAATGCGCCTTTGGGGAAGTTAACCCGCGTTTGGGGATCGAACGCGCGTGTGGAGCCGCGAATTCGCGTGTGGGGCCGCGGACGCGCGTGTGGGGCCGCGAACGCGACACTGTTTCCTTCGAAAATACCGGTATAACCTTTATGAACGTCCATACCGGTATAGACGTCCTATAAAGGTATTTTACCGGTATAAAAGAATAAAGGTATTTTATACAGGTATGAAAAAATACCGGTATTTTACCGGTATTTTTACCGGTATTCAATACCTTTTCGGTCTCTGCTTGGGCCTACGCTAGCTACTCGGAATTGCCACATACTCTTGCCAGCTGCCATCTATCACCGCACGAACTACATTATTTTGACATTTTCTAATTTTTTCGGTTTCCTAATGGTAAAACGGAAATATTCATATTAGAATATTAAAGAACACAGAAACCTAGTCCTAAATAGCAATTTCCTTTTAAAAAATTTGTGCCGTTTTAAAGAAAATGGCGTTTTAGCTCTACTAAAAATGCGAAATTTGAAGCTCTTTTTAACAGAAACTTTTAGGGTTTTCAAAATACATTATTTGAAATCATTTGGAGCACATACACTCACAAATATAATAATGTTTACAAATCGCTGGCAATGCGCATATTAAAGATGTGAGAAATGTTGCAAAAAAAATTACATTTGTGTAATTTTTGAAGAAAACAAAAAAAACTCAAAATAAACCTTACGTCATAATAAAGAGTGCGTTTAGCACTATCTGATCAAAAAGTTTGAAGAAATTGTTTCTAGCCAAATACAGAATTTTGAGCTAGTTTTCACAGAAAACGGTTGTGTTTTCATAAACGTTACATGACATTATTTAAAGCATATGTACTTATAAATATAATAATGTGAACAAAGCGCCGCTAATGTAAATATTATCGACGTGAGAGACAAGTCAAAGAATATATTTTTTCGATTTTTGACAAAACAAAGAATACAGCAATATGGCTTTTATGTCATCTGATAGCGTACATTGATCACCATCCCTACCAAAAGTTTAAGGAAAAAATTTGGAGGCGTTTTGGAGAAAAACTAGTTTTTGTAATTTTAAAATTGCACATTTTGCTCGCAATATTTCTCGAAAACTACTATAATTTTCAAAAAAATGTACGTGAACTTAATGACAGAACTCACTTTGGACAACACATTTTATGTAAAAGAAAAATCTCTATCTTCAATTTTGTAGTTCCAGAAAGACGCCGAAATAATTTTAAACTTTTGCAATTTTCAAAAATTCAGAGTTATCCGTGAAGATCGAACCTATGTCACCTTTATAACTGTATTTTACTCTATTCTTACAAGAAATTTAAAGAAAAAATTTGGAGCCGTTTTTGAGAAAAGTTTGAAAATGTCCATGGGGCTTTATGTAAAAAAAACACCAAATTTTACAGAATCTTTTTCAAAATCTCAAAGCTTGGACTAGAACCAGATCGACCGGGGAATATCCATTTTGCAAGAAATATTACGTCTGGTTTATGCGCTAGCAGTGTTCACAGACGGACGGACGGACGTTTTCCTTTCAATTGGTTTTTCGGTATCAAGAACCCACAAAACAGGGTTTCTGGCTACACCACGTGTTAGGGAATTTTTTCTTAATTTAGCAACTAGTTTTATCCACTTTTTCGTTTTCACGGCCCGGCAATGAATTTTTTTCCGCCGAAAATTGGCCATTTTTTCGCGCAGCATTACATAACTTTCCCTATACTAAGTATATCACTCCGTGTATATGTACGTATACGGGAAAGTAATAAAATGAACTCGCACAAACATAAAGCTGCCTAACAGTTGAGTTCAACGTGTGAGAAGGTAATCCAAGACACAATCGAAATAAAGTTCAGTTGACACATTGCACGAACACAACTCACGTGGAATGCAGTCCGTTGCAAGGTCCGTTCGCTCCGCATGTAAACAAACTTTGATTGTATCCCTCCGCCCTGTAGTTCGTGTTTTGCTGCACCATTCGCGCCACAACCATACTCAAATGCCGGCACGTGTCACAGCCAAAACTGTCATAGGATATTATTTTCACTAGTACTTTTTTAATACGCCCAAAATACCAGCCAAAATATGCAGATATTTTGCTTAAATATCACGGAACTTACATTTATGTGTGATCTTGCAAGGTAGTAGTGAAATCCCGCCCGAAGCACGAATTTCAATAGAACATACAGTGATGTTCTTTTAAAATTTGGCAGTTCCGAATCTTCATTAACCACATCAAGAATTCTATTTTATGTTGGAAATTCGTTTCTACGAAAAAAATATGCACATGAATACGAATGGCAGATTAACAAATTCATCGCACTCACCCTCCACCTGTTTTGCTCTACATCTCTTCTTACGCGGAGAACCTTTCCAATGACTTAATTCATTACACAGTTTACAAACACTTCTGACACCGACACCTGCAATCCAGCAGTCATTTCTTCCACCTGCCACAAAGTCATTGACGGGTTTTTAGTCGCTAATTATTCAAACACATCAATACAACATTCTTCTCACCCCTTCTGAGGAATTATTCCTGTCCCTGCGAATGTTTCAAACCGGATTATCCCGGGAACTGCTTCACTTATTGGCATCGATGTGGAAACAAACATCAACGCAATGAACAAATACACCTTTCACTAACCAAACAAAAATCCAGCATTCTTTTAGAACTTTCTCATTCGAGAACGGAACTGCTACTGATAAAATTTGGCAGGAGAGACGCCGACGGTTTGGCGAACGAACGTTATCTCAAAAGAGTCCCGTTGGCAGCTGAAGTTTGGCACTTAAGGTCACGCTCGGTGTCTAATTTTACTGCAAGGCAAAGGAGAAAATTATTTCGACTATGTGTAGAGAGTCAGAAAATAAATCATTTTTGAAAGGGACCTAACTCCTATAGCGCACGACGCCCTGAAAGTGAGTGTGGTGCCCGTCAGCCAATGAGAACCAGTGACTAGCACGTACATTTGATTACGTGTTGAGTAAAGTTAGAGCGAACGGACCTTAGTAAGCAAGGCCTCAATCGCCCGGGCGCTCCACTGCAGTTCGGCGATTTGCAAGCAGATCTCTCTCACCCGGGTGCTGCTCAGCAACCCGGCGACCTACGCCTAAGCGAACTAGCAAGCAAGACCCGAATTTAACTATACTTCGGTTTTTCTTTCTTGGCGCACGGGTGTGTATCATCAAAATGGAATATCTTACGGTATTTCGCGTCGATCTCGGTTGTGCCACCAGGAGTCGCATGATCGCCAGCACTGCTCGATACAGTCGCGATCACGGGATTCCTAGCGCCACAACCGAGAACGACGCGAAATACCGTGAGATATTCCATTTTATTGACACCCCCCATGCGCCAAGAAAGAAAAACCGAAGTATATTGCGACAGCAGGGTCGTTGTGCTGGGACGTCAGACGACTTAGCTGCCGGTTAGCTCAGTAGGTAGAAAGATGTGCTGAAAATTTTAAAGATGGTGGAAGTCGTTGTTAGGTGAAAACGAAAGTCTTGTAATGAGGTTAACAAATTAAGTGGCATTTATTCAGTAATGAGGTCATGGTAATATCACAAAAATCAGCGAGCATGCTCTCCTTCTCCCCAATTCCAAAATTAGACACCCAAAGAAAAATAACACTGATACAAAGTTTAACATAAATTTACGCCGATTCTCTCTTGACGGCCAAACGCGGTCGAGAATCTTAGTTTATCCGTCTGATCAAAAGGCAATGCTAATTCCTCTTTCCGAAAAGTCCGTTTCTTTTGAACACGGAGGCGCCTGAAGGGCGCAAAACAGCATCAACGAATGAACTTACGAAACCAGCCAGCGGGTTGAACGACCTCTTCTCCCAGCTGCAGTGGTCTCGGGTGCCGCGCGCTATGTACTGACCGGCAAAGGCACAGTTCAGCTCACTCACAGCTAATCGCCAGCAAATAATGTTCACGCGCCTGACACAATGGCTTCTGTATTTTCAGTCCATGCGTCCCGGAAGCAACCCTCACTCCGCACTCTGAAGATCGCTACAAGTCCATAAATGATCGTATTACTCCAGTAAAATGCGTTCAGGCACGAGTTTCCCATAAAGCACTTTCATTCCGCTATCCTGACTAAAAAATAGGCGTCTGAAATTCACGTTCAACTTATTTTCGGAGGCCGTGCACATATCCCCCCCTAACGAACTCGCTTTCTCTTACAAATGAAGACTTAGAAAAAATGTAACTCGCCGGCGCCGGACGCCGCGGCGAACACGACCTCCCTTCTTGACTGCCTTGTACGTTCTTTTTTGGCGCCGTGCTCACGATGTCTTTCGAGCCTCTCTTGCCCCAACAATTTCACCCAAAATATTCTAGAATTTCCAGAATTCTTTTTAAGGTTGGTAGCTATTGGCGAAATGTTAGTGCGCCGCAAAATAATTTTGTCCAATCATCGGAGGTTTTTGAACTGAGTACTGAGCGAGAAGTTTCCACTCGTTCCCTCTCACTCCAATCGTGTGTCAAACAGGGGTAGTAATTAATGGCCCGGGGAAGAACCTGAGAATCTCAAGGGAGGAGATGGGCGATGGGGGCCACGGGAAAGCACCGTCAGGGACAGGCGCGGGCGCGCGCGCGCAGCCCCTAGCGTCACGGTCATCTGCGCGTGTCTAATGGGGGGGGGGGTGGCCAGAGGGAGTTCGGACAGAATCCCGGCACCACCACCAGACCTTTGTCGTGCTTCGTGAAAACATTCTTTTATTCGCAGTTGGAATTAATTCGGTACCATTACAATATGCTCAATCAGTTGATTCCCGCCTCGATTCCCTCTACCTGACTTTTGATTGTAGGCTCCGATTGGCTCGAGTCTTCCACATTTTAAACATTTCTTCGCCAATCTTACTTTGCTTCTGGAAGGTTCTAGAAGCGGAAACACCGTGTCTACAGGAAGGAGACTCAAATCCGGTGGTGGGTGTATGTACCGAAAATGTCGGCAGCTACTTGAAAAAAAAAACAAACAAAAACATAACTAGACATCTCGAGCAGCGACATCACGCGGCGAATGAAAGAACCACGAAGGAACCTTTTAAAGCAGCCAATTGCAGCAAAGCCAAGCGTTTCCGCGGGAAGTAATATTTATTTACGAGTATTAACGGGACACGCCCTTGACAATAATGATAATAATCATAATTAATAAATCAATTATTATAAATTTCGCACATAAATACAGCACAAATTGCGTAAAGACCTGTCAAGAGGGCTGCAATTCACTACTTTACAATATTCTAGATGAAGATAACAATGAACCCGATTCGGTTCCAAGTCGGCTAGCACTAAAATACTGCACCGTTATTACTTCTTTTCCATCTTATTGTCTTGGATTGAGGCACGCCCAAAGACCGCCCCAGCAGTGCCGAGCGCCAACATACCAACATGCGCCATTATGCAACTGACGGGCACCTTCGTGAGTACTTTCCTTCACCCACCGCGTGATATCGCTGAAGTAGGAAGGAGTCTAGATTTGTTTTGTTATTTTCCAAGTAACTGCCGACGTTTTTCGAACATACCCCCCACCATGCCTCCAACAATGGAGTTGAATCTCCTTCCTGTAGACTTCGTGAGTGGAAATTTCTATCATACTCTGTCTTACAATATTTACGCAAACACGAGCACGCGTGAGTCTGAGCCGATTAATTGGTATTTAATGTTTGCAAAAGAGGATTCTGATCCGAGCATTCTATTTGTTTATAAGCTGGCTCTGAAAGGGTGTTGTGGGGTGAGTCAGTTCGAGATAGATGCGGTAGGCTATTGTATTCACTAAGATTTGTTTATCTTCGCTGTGTCGCCTGGGTTGGGGGCCCTAGCGGTCGATTTATCACCTGATGCTCTGCGGTGTGCGGACGTCGGGACAAGTTTGAACACGCACCATGGCATCAAAAAATCGTCGTATTTGGAGCTGACGAAATCTTATAATAATTTCATTTAATCGTGTGTAAGGTTATCGGTCTCGGTTATCAGAATCTCTGTACCGCCACAATAATAATAATAATGACGATGCTGTCAGCAAAAGTAATAACAATAGAAATAATTAGCATAATAACGTCGTAATAATAGCAGTAACTAAATATTTATGACTATCCTATACAGAGCTAACTTTTAAATTATTAAACACGTTACTTGCGAACTCCAACACTCCACTTCAGAAAACATTGAAAATTACTATTAAATTAATAAGCAATGTAATTAATATTAATAATATATTTTAATAAGCCTATTAATCAATAAAATATACTATTAATTACTTAATTTTTAATATTTTGAATACCTAGCAAAGGAAAGGGTTCGTCTTTTTCCAATGTGTTCGCAGGCACCTTTTTCCAGTGTGTTCTTATTCGATTTGTAAAGGAAAACTTTCCAACATACATTCTGTTACCTCAAATTAATTTTGTGCATGTGATCCTCTCTAGTAACGTACGTAGGTCTACCTACGTACGTTACTACATCCTCTTTAGTAACGTATGTGTGGTTCAATACGATATAATACATGATATATGCAATAATATAATAATTAATATATTTTTAATTCTGCTGTACAAGCATAGTGCGTCCAAACATTTGACAAAAGTACAGCACTTATGGACAACAGCGTTGTCACTTCTCAGCAGCGTTTTCATACAACATTCGCTGTGCTGGATACTATAATAATAATAATAATAATAATAATAATAATAATAATAATAATAATAATAATAATAATAAATATAAATCAGAATAATAATTAATCTAATTATAATAATATTATTAGTATTATTAATATTCAGATTGACATGAAATTTTTCCAGCCTGTTCAGCACCATTCAATATCCATAAATATTTATTTAATGTGCCAAGAAGCATGGCAAGTGGTGGTTTTGCGACAATTAGTATTCAGACCTTTCATGACCTGTTGCCTATTGAAACGCGGAAATCGCCGTGCGCCGCCGCTATCTATCGTCAGGGTCACAGTTGCCTCAGAGCTCATGCAGGCATGCATGAATGAAAAAGGATGTTTACATGGCAGATTCGGAAAGATGAGAGAGTCAAACACATTTTTGAATAATCTAAATACAATAATTGGAAATATATAGGTCCCTGGAAATGTTATCTCGATGTGGGACAAATAAATAAATACATTTCACTTTGGCTTAGAAACAAAATATTCACAATAATGGGCTCTAATAAAAAAGTGTCAAAACGTATAGTGTAACAATGTAATCATGTGCACCGCATGTATGCTTATTTTTCACTTTTCCTTAAGTAGCATTCGTTTACCATATCCTTACAACTGACTTCGGTAGGATTATTAAGAATGCTGTGCCCTTGGAATTAAAGGGACCAACGGGTATGACCTTTGCCATCAGTCGTGAAAGAATGAATGAACTAGAAATCTGACACCGGTTGATGGACGTTTCAGGTAGGAATGTGTCCATCGCGAACGAACTTCAATTGAACTATTCTCTAAAAGGGACGGTACGATACGGAACGACCATTTAGTGAACTGAAGTTTATCTATCACCGGTCATCGTTCATAGCACGGTGATCGATAATATAGGTGTGTTCACTCCCAGTCTAAAACTGAAGCTTATGTGAGGCTAGTTCTCACAGTTCTCGCATACAAGCGCTGCGATCTCTGGGTTGGGGCAAGGTTGTGATCCATTCGACAGCTCTGTGGCTTGCTGATTTCTAATTTCAAGTCAGTGATTTGTCGTTTTGCGGTAGAATTGGTAAAGCCGAACAGTTACGGAAATGGGTAGGAAATGTTTTGTAAAACTGTGTAATAGCCAAAGTTAAAGATGTCATCTTAAGATGTATTTCTTACACCGTGACGCAAACCGATTGTGCGTACCGTACGGACAAGCGAGGAACTAGCTTCAAACTGGCTTCAGAAAATTTGCCCCGTCAATAGACGCGTCAACTACAGAGGTCATTAGTCTCGTAAGTGTAATGCCTATTTTTTCATCGGGATGTGGCGCTGATATTTCCCCGCTGGATGGCGAGATCCGGCGCCGACCTACCGTCGACTAAACCCACACTATTGAAGATTAAGATTTTTGCTTCAAATAAATTTCCTTCTCCACAATTAGTTCTGTATTTTTAATGTCAAGTAAATTTCTTTTTAATTTTTTATAATTTTCGCGTAATTTTGTATGATATACGAGCAATACTAAAATGTATTAAAAAACAAATTTTCTCAAAAACGGCTCCAAATGTTTTCCTCAAACTTTGTGTAGTGCTTAATGCACAGTATAAGATGACAAACGTCATTTTACGGTATTCTTTTGTGTTCGAAAAAATACGCCAATATAATTTTTTATCTCTCACGTCGTCGTTAATATTCACATTACCGGCATTTGTTAGATTCTTGCATTTGTAAATAGAAGTGACTTAAATGATTTACAATGAAGTTTTTCAAAATTTCAAACGTTTTTGGTGAAAATGAGCTAATAATGCGCATTTTCGGAAACTCTCAAACGCCATTTTCTCTGAAACAGCACCAAATTTTTGCGTTTGGGATCATGTTTTACTCTTTGTAACATTCTCAAAGTCATATTTCAGTTCTAGTGTTTAGGAAGCGAAAAATTGAAATAAACGGGAAAATGTCCTTTTTTTCAAATGATGGCCGCTGAGAAGAGAATGGGCAAAACCGAAAAGATAGCCCAGATTAAAGAGGTAAGGAAATTAACTAGTTTGAGAAAGTCTGTGCCATTTGTATCACTAGTTAGTTTTGAAACAATTCTTTAAAAAGTGAGAAACGTTTGTACGGGTACAAATAGTTCTGTTTCAATATGCATGAGTAGCCTGTAGGGGGAATGTGTGAGTGCCTGTCCTAGCATACTGAATCTACCGCAGCTGCAGCATAGCACTGGACCTATGATCTTCAAAATGCATCATAAATGCTTAAAACTTTTATAATTACCATAACGATTGATGATTTTTGCGGATGATTCATTGATATATCATAATTTAGTTTGTTGATGGATTGTTTTAATAATATGTAATTACACTGCAGTGGGACATTTCCATGTGTAATAATTGATACTCATACTCGAAAATCAGCTTTTAATCTAACTCTGAAAGGTCGTTCTCACACTTTGTATTAAAAACACAAATATGACGCGTGAACTTAATTGTAGGAATAACTCGATGATAAAACATTAAATATACAATAAATTGTAATGCGCGTTTCGTCTACGATACTAAAAACAACAATGTGCAAATCGTAATTCAGCTCTACCCTTGAATTTTCTGATAATTAGCGATAGACATTAGGCATGGACTAAAGGACAAACCTGAGAATATACTAAATACAAATGGGCTATACCAAATACGAAGAAACTTATTAGAGCGACCATACTTTACTTTTAACCCGTTGTGGTTCATATATGAAGAGCAATGTTGTCTTTTAAACTTTAATATGTTATTATGAGAGAAATTTTTAGATTTATATCTTTAGGCCGGTATACACGGTAGAGTTTTCGTGTAGATTCTCATACAGTTTCTACATAGAAACGTCAAAATCTCAAACAACGTAGAGTCGCGCATATACGGTGTAGTCCAGACTTCACGGTTTTGTGCATGAGCCTCCACAAGCCGCCGCTAGGGGGGGGTCTACCGAGAAACAATTGAATTGCGCCGTCCGGGTACTACTACAAATTCCCACTCGTTTCGCACCTAGGGAAGGAGGGCTCAAGAAAACGTGCGCGGGTAAGTCAAATAAATTTATCTGAATAACCGAAAACAAAAACGCCACGCTGGTACACACAATTTCACTTCGCTCTATCACACCTTCACACACCTAACCACAAAATCGAAATGGATGAGTCCGTCCATTACCACCTAGATCAGTGCCCTCTAGAATACAAAGCCTGGCGACGGGCAGCCATCTTGCCAATGACGTCACGATGAGTAGGCCCAACAGCCCCGCCATGGGCCTACGATCTATGCTGAACTTGAACTTAATAACAACAGCATTTCACAATATATTTCTCCCTGGCACTTCATTTTCCACCAATAGATTTGGGTAACGAAAATTGAAGGATTCATATTTTTAGAAATATGTTGCTTTTATTTCAGGACAATGTTTCTTTGAAAGAAAAAAAAAGTATAATTTTTCCTACAACTATCAACAAAATTAAAATCAGAAGTTAATAAAAATACACTTTGATTAATTTTAGAAATAGTGATTTATTTTGAAGAAAATCATGTCACATTTTACATATATTACTCAATAGATAGTTTGTGTAACACAACAAGAATATTTAAGTAGTTTCTCAGTACATATGCATACATATTTCTCCATTAATACACACAATCATTATTTCTACAGAATAGGAGATTTAAAATATTTTGGGAAAGAAAAGTACAGAAGTAGAATCATGCTGCAGACTAGATTTCGAGTTGAGATATCACGTAACAATTATGTAAATATTAAAACACATAAGACATTCCACATAACGTAATATTTGAAGCTCTGAACGAAAAACTTGATAAGGAAAATTCATTTAAATTGCCGAATGAGGAGATCCTGCTAGCAAGTAGATTAATGTTGAATAACAAATTCTTCAAGTTCAATGATTCTTGTTACAAACCAAAACAGGGGACCCATGAGTTATCTCTTTTCTGAATCGGTTAAGCAGCAGACACAGTCATCTTAAGTCAAAATGAAGTAATATTTTGTGCTAAATATGTGGATGAGACGATATTAATTGTTGATGAGGCAAAGATTGAATTCATTTTTCAACAATTCAATAACTATCACCACAACTATTACTATCACTATCACTGTCACCAACGTTTGCAAGTTTAAAACATTTTTTTTAAATACCTATCCTTGAGTTATGAAAGTTTTCTCTCCACAAATGGCTTTGATCCACGCACTCCTTGGTTCTTTCTCATTGGGAAAGCTGGACACACTAACAGCACGGCCGTTTCGGTAGTTGCCTATACAATTGGGTACACAATACTTGAAAGGCATTATTGTGATGAGCTGTAAATGAAACAATGAGGGTATGAGTAGTTACGAATTTTTTAACATATGTTTACTGTCTAATCACTTAACTCCTAAACACTGTATGATCAATATGCACAATAACCTAGAAGCCTCGTAACATATTTTTACAAATTGAAGCACAAATATATCATTTGCTTATATTTGCCTTAATTTTAGATCTAAGACGTAAAGTTAACTTAATCAGAAACTACTGTTAATAAATTGTACTTACCAAGTTCGAATTTCTGTAAATAAAAATAATCAAATTGCTGAAAAATCACAACCAACACAACATAGCAACATGCATAACACACGGAGTATCCGGCCGGAGAGTCTCTTCGTGGGCCTACTCGTGCTTACGTCACAAAATCGTCGCCAGGCTTTGTATTCCAGAGGGCACTGCCTATAGAGCGTCCAAGCATTTGATTGCAGTACAGAGCTTATGGAGAACAGCGTTGTCACTTCTCAGCGGCGCTTATACGCAACACTCGCCTTAATACTTGGATTGACATGAAATTTTGCCAGCTTGTTCAGCACCTTGAATACCACTTGAACGGAAATAATTTCAAAACATGTTAAATAGATGGCTTAATATTAGAAATTAAAGATTTTTGATAAAAAAGATGTATTATTTTTAATAGAATTATTATTTAAAAAACAGACCTTTAAATGAGAGTTAAAACTGAAATATCAATAGCAAAACAAGTCCAAATCCAGTTGGAACATTGTTAATTCATCACATACTGACGAGGCTTGAATTGTTTTGCGCGAATGACATCGATATCAAGGTCAATATTGCTAATTTTTAGTCCCAAGTCATTTTATACGTCCAATACATCCTCTTTTTTTATGTAAAATAAAGGGAAAATTCATTCACAAAGGTGAGATGACATGGATGGTATCAAATACTGCAAGGGTTTGTGCGGACAATGCGTAATATTCTTTTCGAACACCCAGCTAATAATTCGTCACCTATCTGCATTTGAAAGCACATTTTACGACAACTACTGGTTGAATGTCTTTGGCATTAATATTATTAACAGTAAAATTTCTAATTCATTTTTATATATGTTTAAATGCATTTCACTGTTTTTAATAAGTGAAATTCAAAAATAAATACTCTATTTTTCCTTTCAGATCGCCTCTTGAGAATCGCTGAGAAGTATTTAAGATCACTTAACGACATGAAATGTTCGTTCGGAGCGCACGAAATAATGTTTTTATTACCGTCTAACTCAAGAACCATGATTCATACAGAAATGTGGTTGGTCTCATATCAAAATTTGGACTTCCCTTGTCATTTCATCCGCTGGGTGTTTGTGCTTTTCTGCAATAATAAAAAAGTTTCTCGCATAGTGAAAATTTAAGAACGTCAAAATGTAGAAATAAGCATTTGTCTATCATTTACAATTAATTTCATGGAAATTAAACCATAAAACTAAATTACAAAATAACCATCACATTCATAAGAGTTCTGGGAATAACTGGTAAAAAACTCAATTGTCTAAGATTAACACAACTGAAGCTATCGTTGAATGAACTTGTTAAGTATTTGCGCGTGAAACAAAATGGACGTGTCAAATAACCCCGAGCCTCCTGAATCGGCAACACAGCTTGCGGTAGAAAGAGAGAGTCTTATGTAAAATTGTATTGGATAGAAAGAGAGGGCAATACTCCATAAGGCGCCGTACTGCAATCAAATGTTTGGATGCACAATAGATACCAGGCCTCACAACTCTATAGTGACGTCATCAGCTAGGGGCCAACTAAGGTCGGACACCAACTCCCGTGCACGCCCTCGGCATCTTGAAATCATTTGCTAGGTTTTAAGTAAATGGATTCTTTACACTATATGCCATAGATTAATAGCAAAATATATGACACAATCGAAGTAAATGTTAAGTATCATTCGTATCGATACGGTACCTCATAAGCTTTCGCTGTTTACATGGGCTACCTGTGACAACACAGTTTCTACCTGTGACAGCTACATAAGAGTTATAATCTGTTTAAATAGTAAATTCCATTATTAAAGCTCTAACACAATGCTGAGTAATTATTTGAACCTCGTAAACCTGATACAAGTTAAGTCTCTATGAAAGTGACTCGTCAGTCAAAATCACAAACGAGTCGAGATAATTTCCATTTTATTCTGTAATTTACAACATTTAGGAAACAAGAGACATCTTGAAAATATTTCACAAGGTAAATCATGTTCCTTTTATTTGTTTGTTTTCATGAGAACTATTTCCAAAACAAGTAGAGAAAAAGTGTGATTGGATAGACACATCCAACAACTCAAACATTATTTATGGTTCTTCTATAAATGTGCACCATCCATAAGTAAAGACAATTTGATTTATCTTTCTCTTTAGTTCAAGAGATTCAGGAAAACATTTTTTAAATAAGATGAATGACTCTGCAAGCTTTCTTCAATAACATGCTTCCACACATCAGATTCTTTCCCTTTCTTCTTAGTTTCTGGAATATTTTCCTTTGATGAACAATATTTCGGACACCCAGGAAAATTAAAAATTAAAGCTTCAGCAGCCAATTGGGATCTGAATAATGGTGTTCACTACTTTCTCTGTTTTTCCGTTCACAGCACTGATTTCCCAGAGGATTTCACGTTAATTGAAATGTTTGTGACAAGCCTAGAAAAATTATTGAATATTAGTAAAAAACATAAAGAATTATAATTATAATCTGTGAAAAAGTATGATAGTAGGTTAGTGGTTATGTATGCAGTTCAAATATTATTTGCTACATAATGTTAATAACAAAAATACTCGAACTTACTTTTGAATTTTCAGTTACTACGTACATAATCCTTTCGTAGAATGACACGAGGTATCTCTTCCTCAATTCAGGATCTTATGGGCAAACGAATGCATGTGCATTCTTGGGTCCTCTTTGGTGTTTATTATTACAAAATAGAACACAGCACTTTTGAACCGTAGTGTTCCTTCTTCCCCTAACAATTCAGTTATTGTTTACAAAAAATATGATTTACCAGAATCATACTTCGTTTGTCATTTAAGCGTGAGATAGGCAAATAAATAAATCAAAAAACACGCTATAAATCTGTCTGATCCTGAATATATTCGGCCTCCTTTCGGCCCCTACGTAGTGACGTCAGCAATCTCCTCGAGCTCAGCTGTTAGGCCTTCTATCGAGAAGGTATTGGTCCGTCGCGTTGGGTACACAAATCCATTAGTGAACGATTCTGCCGCTAGAGGCGCTGGAGTCAAACTACATGCATTTCTACACGAAAAAATTACGAACATCTTATATATTATTTCTCAAAGGGTTGTTTGGTCTTTTCAATAAATTGGGCGACATACGAAACCAATCTGCATAAAGAAGCAATGGATTGAAAAATCGTGTTTCTTTTCACCTGCACATGTGACATTCGTATTGAAAAAGGGCGTTAAAAATACCTAAATATTAAAAAAAGTAGTAATTCGGGATCTGTAATATCTGATTGCCGCGCGATCTATCGGAAGAAAATTACACTCGGACGGTGGCGGGAAATGCAATCTCAAGCATTTTTGTTTGTTTCAATTTAGTGTAGGTTGTGTAAGCACGTGAACGTGATTTTCTACATTGAATAGAAATCTTGAAATATGAGAGGTTAGTGATCTTAGTGAGGTTAGGTCGTTTATAATGCTGGAATACAAAAAAAGAATTTAAGCAGAAAACAGTTTGGTTATTTGACTAACAGTGCGATTTAATCGCACGGGATCTCACTAGTGTTCATAATTTTCTCATGTAGTCTGGACTACATGAGAATCTACACGAAAAACTCTACCGTGTCTAGCGGCCTTTATTTTACACTCATATTCTCATCATTATAGGTTGTTTCTTTTACATTCTCGCTACGGAGTAGAGAAACGGTAAACGTCTGTCTGTGAACAATGCTAGCGGCTGAACTGTTCAGCCGATATTCCCCAAGACGATATTCCTCAACCGATCTGATTGATGTCGCAGCGCTTTCAATTTGAAACCGAAATTTTAATTTTGGGGTTACTTTACATGAAGTCCTGGGACATTTTCCAAATTTAAAAAAATGGCTCCATCGATTTTGATTAAATTTTGTTTTTCGATAGTGTGAAGGACGTTTTAAGAGAATAGTGCAGGTCTCATATTCATTTAAAACCTTGATTTTTCAAAAATTGCAAAAGTTTTAAAAACGTTTCGGCGTCTTCCGACAACCAAAATATTAAAGAAAGAGATTTTTTCCTTTAATCAAATCCGTTCCACATAAATAGATTTTGAAACAAGAGCATGTAAAGTTTTTTGGAAATTTGAGGAGTTTTCGCGGAATTTTGTGAGAAAAACGGGCGAGAAAGTACGCGCGGTTTTAATCACTAGATTATTTTCTAGGTTCATAACTGTGACCTGCAAGTGCAATATCATCTCATAACTTTAAAACGACATAATTTTAACACAACATCTAACGAACGCTTGAAAATGAAGGCTTCTTCTTTTTGCTTATTCGTGACATCACGTAGCGCTTTTGAGTGTTTACGAAAGTTATACGTAATTGTGGGGCGAACGTTCCAAGATGCACTCCCTTACAAAGACCTCTTGTTCCGGTAGTTCCGTTATGACACCGTTTAAGAAGTATGTTACAATATCTTGAGAATCATTAACATACGCGTGTATGAAATACAGTTCAACTAGTAGGACTTGCGCCAATATTCCGCAATTTGTAAATCACCAATGTTGTAATGAATAATGTTGATGATTTATACATATAAAACAAAGCAATCGTAGAGAAATTATGTTAAGTACAAGTAGAATTTATTTGTTGTTGATGTCCAAAACAAAGAAACTTCTTGTAAGAGAAATATTCTGTTTTAGTTTTATACCTCCTTTTGAAGTTTACAGAAACTGTAACACGTTCGTAATTACTTTCTAAGATGAATCGTGTAGGGTTTCTACGGGTCCAAGAAAGATATTATTTCTTCATTGTAAACATTACTTGATTTTGGATAATATATCCAGTACACTAAGAATCACTTACTTGTCTGTGCAGTTCTACAGAAAATTCATTCTTACTCGGTCTATTTGTGTAGCATTACATTTCTTTCTTGCGATACTGATGAGCGTGTATAAAGAACGTATTTACTGTTAAGTCGTGGATGTTGTGGACCATACCTCTTCATGTTTTTCTCTTTTGCAATTTATACTTGAAGCATTTGCTCTACTGCAATTGGTTTGATTGTTCATTAAAAGTTATATCATGTTTCATGGATATATGTTAATGCGAAACTTTATTAGACATTACAAGTACAGTAGAAACTATTTTATTGGTGTTTAATTGAAGAGCCTTCCCTAGAAACTTTTCCACACCTTGGAATTTTTCTGGAAACTTTTCGCAATAATAACAATGAGTAAATGTTTCTCACGTCCAATGTTTACAATGAGTAAAATTTACAAACTCTCTCACGGACAATATCCACCGATACGTAAAAAGTTGCTTTTGGACTGTTGCTTTTAGAGGCAAATTGTAGAAGTAGTAGTGTGACTGAATAACACATGGATTCTACGGAGTCAAGGACTCGGATGTGAAAACAAAGCAGGGTTCAGGAGCCCTTACAACGTGTTTAGCAATTCTACGGCTAACCTCACGCGCCTAATAGGTTGAGCGCGGTGGTGACAGGTGTCACTCATTAATATTCTCAAGTTTCCAGCAATGTGTGTTGAATTCTGGAAGTGCGCCTTTCGATAGCTGCACGTTAACCCTCCGGCGGGCGCGCAGCGGCACTCAGCGCCGCATTCTTAAATTTTTGTTGATTTCGTGTAAATAATTAATAGCACTATTCATCTCTTAGTTATTCTTCATTCATTATATTTTCAACCGGATGACACGATTTCAATCACGATTTTAGACACTGCCGATCGACCGCTATTCATTCGTTATTCGAACTCTGCAACGGTTGCGACACTCCGTACCGAACGCGCTTTGTCATGAAAGTATAACATTTGCGTATTTTATCCACTAGAATTCTTACTGCTGATTTGTTATTGAGCTTTATGACACATATTTTGATGCACTTACTACTAATTCAAATTTAAATGCGTTGTTTCCGAAGAAACGTTACAAGGCACATTTGCACCGTATTCATTCCCTGACATGTAACACGTACGAAGACACGGAGGGGGGCGAGTGATGGATCAGATTCTTATTAACATTGTCATTTCGTTTGCTATTCATTTAGTGATTATGAAATAAAATGCTTAAAAACATAAATAAAGAATATTTCCTTCATATTCAATAACAAAATAAATAACCATTGACGCGAAAATCGAAGTTTATAAATGTGGTACGGAGTGCCGCACGCGCCTGCTGGTGAGAAATAATGGGGCGCGTCCGTCGGAGGGTTAATTGTTCGTGCTTATTGTAGTGGCAGTAGCACACAGTTGCGTGTGTTGGGTGACGGTTGTCCACCACACCTGCATACGTAGCAAGAAAAAGGCTGAAGCGCCCGAAGATGCAGACGACAAAAGATGAGAATATTGTTCTACAGAGGCTTGAGGAGGAAGAGGAGGTGCCGGAGGTGCATTATAATGAAAATGAAGATGAACATAATGACCTGAATTCAAGTGACCACAACACTGAATCCGAACAAGAAGTTAGTAATGAGGAAAGTTCATCTGAATTGAGTGATAACGATATAACCAGTTCTGAATGTTATTATGGAAAGGATCGTGAAACTAAATAGGACACAAAAGGTCTAGAAAAATGTGCGTATTCCAGCATGAAACATCATTATTCAACTTCCTGGGAGGAAAGTTAGGTCTTGTTTTGTCCCAGCTCCAATAGATAATTCGAATTATTGTTTCCTATACTAATTTATTCATTGACAATGTTCATTCAAGATTGGCCGAGAAAGAGATGCAAGATTTACTGATTGTAAAGAAATAAGATCTTTCATTGGCATTCTTTTCGTCGTGGCACAATGCGTTGTTCCAGAAAGAATTGAAGCAGTTGTGGGATAATTCTAAAGTCAATGGATCTTCTTTTCTTATTATGAATGAGAGAGAAAATAAAGAGTTCGTTTTATGTACAGATGTTTCCGTTTCGGTAATGATAATACGCGCAATTCTTGGCAAGTGCAAGATGAATTAGCTCGAACCAGAGAACTACTTGAGCTTTTATTGGTTGAAATAAATGTCTTTTAACAAACAATGTTACCTGTGCTTCGCATAAAGTCACCTCATACGATGGGGTAACTTTATGTCACAACATTTATTGCTGGTCGTTCAATGCTGCACGATGTAAACATTTCGACATTGGTAATAATATCAGAAATCGTACCATTTCCCCCAAATCCTTTTTAGCTCTGGAATAGTGAAGAGTCCTCTTGTTAAGTCCGAGTTTTGAATTTTTGGATTATATCTTCATACTTTGTAAACAAATGTATCCCTTTCTGCTGCCAATTTACAAACCCCTTAGATATCTGCAAGATATTTACCCGTTCCAAATCACTTTCATTGGGAGTGGCATGTTCAGAAAACACCTCCTCTTCATACTGCACCATTACAAATTCTTCGCTATGGACTGAGAAGAAAATGCATTGCGAGCATTATTACTGGAGGAATCATCACTGCATTAGTTGTAACCATACAATTTCCTGTTTTCACAAGAAACTAAATGTACAATTTAATTTAAAGAGAACTGCCAACAACTTGAAAATATTACTTTGAATATTTGAGAGCTACTATCACAAAGACACCACTTCTTTTTCCATGAGATTAATTCTCTCTCAAACAACAACTAAGAAAGTCAGAGAGTATATACTACAGCACTAGATTAATAAATAATTATGTAAAACAGTGCACTTACTTTATTCGTCTTAAAGTTCCTGTACCCTGAGTTGCAACACAAAGCCCCCCCCCCCCCCGATAAGATGGTAAAAGTTCCCCTCAACCAAATTATATATGAGTAGTTACACTATAATTCTAACAGAAAAATAATATTTTTGAAAGGTTTCTTAGCGCCCGTACCACCACCCACACCCCTATACAGCCAAAAACGTGTTTTTTAAATTTCAATTTTTCAATTTCAACTTAACACTATTTTTTCTCATTGAGAAAAATATGATAAATAAGAACATAATTTGTAATATCAGAAAAATATTTTTCAACATTATCTCAGGCCCAAATTCAAACACAAAAAATACTTTTGAAAAAAGATAACAAGAAATATTTTTACTGTGTTTTAGAAGCCTGGAACAGCCTCGAAAAAAGCCAAAGGTTCCTCTTAAAACACAAATTGTTGAGGATTTTTTAAGATTTTTTCGATTGCTGGGCTGCTGTTAAAAAAATAAAAACCATTTCCAGCCTTTAAAACACATGGACTTTAAATATACTTTGAAAATGACTGCAACAGTTCTACATACATTTGTATACATTGTTGTAGCATCAAAATAATGTAGCATCAAAATAATGTTTTGATTTCGGAATGTACTTACAAATTATCATTTTTTAAAGCTTTCTAATCCTTTGTATGAGAATATCATACTCTAAGGAAAGATGATAGTTTTTGGCAGTTTATTAAAAAATAATTTGGTCATAGGTTGAAGGATACTTGGGGTTCATGTGGGATGTGAGGAAATGAAGGGGAATTGGTTGGACCCACATTTATAACAACTGTTTTACTGTGTCTTAGAACACCAACACAGGCACGAAAATAATTTTAAAACTTCATCTCAGAAAGCTTGTGAATTTTTTCACATATTTTTTCATATTCATTCTGAGACCTTCCGCAAGGAGGAAGGCCACAGAATTGCAGCTGAAACGTTGATAACTGAACCTAGGACGTTGCGTCTCCCTGACAGATAAATAGTAACTCACTGGCTGCGGAAGCTTGTGCTCTCACTTCTGTAGATGTTTCAGAATAGTGAAAAAGTTTTCTTTTCCCTTACTAAGTATTTGTTCTTGAATACGTATAAATATGTAGACACTCGTACAATCTGTACATGTGCGAAAACTCTGCACTTTGTAAATAATAATTGTACGAAAATTAAAAATTGATTTACTGTAGGACCCAACTGCAAACTCCCATCCCCCGAAATGTAGTTTACGGCATTATAGACCCGGTACTGTGCGAGAGAATCCATTCCAATATCGTAGAGCATTGAGATAAATTCACAGAAAATAAAATAGTCCCCTTAATTTTATCGTGAAAGATAACTTCAGTATACTCCTTCAATTTAATTTTACATTGATATCGGCTTCCCTTTTCTGTCCACCCATGCTATGGAAAGGAGGCACCCAAAAGAACTAATATGCAAAATTGGAGGCACCCAAAAGAACTAATATGCAAAATTGGAGGCACCCAAAAGAACTAATATGCAATAATTTGTAGAATAGGATGATCATAAAAGTGATACAGCACAACATAATCGGGGTCCAATCTTTTCTCCTTCATTTCCTCACAGTCGCCCATCTATACTTCACCTGCACTCGAACTGTTCCTTATCATTTCCCCATTTATCACCTACCCAACCTCCAAAACACGTCATCTGTTAGAATTTACTTGTTCTAAAAAAAAGTCGTGTCCCCATGAGACAAGCAAACCTGGTTTAAAAGGCCTAGGAAGCATCGCTTCCGAGTTATTTGTCATTATAATGTGTGTTGTAATAATCTTTTGTGTAACCTCTATTTTTTTTCTTCTAAAATCTGTTTGATGTAGGAGGGATGAAATTCTTTATCCACCAGTATCACTCATACAAGGTCTTTTATCAATTGCTTGTTATAAATTGCCAAAACTACCGTCTTTCCGTAGCGTACGATTACTTACACAAAGGATTAGAAAGCTTAAAAAACAATAATTTTTAACGTTCTTCTAAAGTCAAAATATTCCTGAGTGCTTCAACAATATGTACAAATGTATAATGAACACTAAAATAAATGTACAGAACTGTTGCAGTCATTTTCAAAGTATATTTAAAGTCCATGTGTTTTAAAGGCTGGAAATAATTTGAAAAAAATTTGAAAAATCGAAAAAATTTGAAAAAAATTCCCAACAATTTGTGTTTTAAGAGGAACCTTTGGCATTTTTTCGAGCCTGTTCCAGGCTTTTAAGACACAGTAAAAACATTTCTTGTTATTTTTGTCAAAAGTATTTTTTGTGTTTGAATTTGGGCCTGAGAAAATGTTGAAAAATATTTTTCTGATATTACAAATTGTGTTCTTATTGATCATATTTTTTCAATGAGAAAAAATAGTGTTAAGTTGTCGAAAAGAAATTTAAGAAACATGTTTTTGGCTGTAGAGGGGTGTGGGTGGTGGTACGGGGGCTAAGAAACCTTTCAAAAATATTATTTTTATATTAGAATTATTGTGTAACTACTCATATGTAATTTGGTTGAGGGAAACTTTTTACCATCTTATCCGGGGGTACCCTTTTAGGAGGTAAATAAGCTGAACGCAAATTGATGCAATATTAACTAAAAACGCGGGAAAACAGTAATGAGAATGTAATTCCTAAATGGCGTAATACAACACTCATCAGGTGCATTTATGTATCCACCAACGCCTCTGATAGAGTCAACACAACATTGTTTAAAAATTATGTAAAAAAATTATCCAGTATTTTACATAATCTGTAATGATGTTTTTGCAATCGTTCTCGTGAAAACTTCAATCTTTCAATATAATTATCATGATAACAAGTGTCTACAGATACTTTTAATTAACTCCCACCGTGACAAATCTTGGCGATGGAAATTCAGCATTACAAAGCAAGACGGACCCACAGTTTCAACAGTAGTTGGAAAGTTAGAAGAATAACATATTTATTATTAGTAATAATAAGAAAATAAGTTCCAAGTATACAGAATCAAACGGCGTTGTTTCACCTTTGAGGAAATAAATTTCATGATTAATTTTATTCAAACATCTGAAAGTTATATTCAGAAAATCATTTGAAATAATTATTTTACAGTAGTATTTACTATTTTATTTGATGCCAGTATCACACATATTTAAACGTTTGTGTTCACTTTGGAATCATGGAAACAGCTTGTGTGGCACATTAAGAGAAAGGACAACGCCGCCCTCGTTTATCAGACCACATTGTGTAAGCCGCGAGGGAGATATGAATGGATTCCTAGAAAGTCCACAAGGAGAGCAAGTTTGGAGCTGAATCTTCCTCAGTCTACGATTTATAGAATGAATCTGTGAATGCCGCAAACCCCACAGAAGGAAAAGACTATGTAATAGCAATGGGCCGTGGATGTGGTGACAACAAGAGGATCAACAACGAAAAGATGATGGGGGTTGTTGTGAAACGGTGTGTGAAAGGAAGTTTTTTAGCTAATGTCATAATAAAAATATGGATGATGAACGTTTTATTCCCAAGATAATGTGGAGTATGCCCAAATAGTATTATTAGTTTATGAAGAATGAACATTCAAAACATCGACAAGTGTAGTGATACATTTTGTTTTTGAAAATCACCAAAGGAAGACGGCACTATCCGCAAACTCGAATATTGAAATTCATAAACTGAAAGAGAAAGAAAGAGAACATAAGTATATGAACGTCAGGAGAAATAACTGAGTTGTGCAAGACATTTTTAGTTCGTAGTGGATAGTAGTGTGTTTAAACTTATTAATTCATATTTTTGTTAATAAATTGTTATTCATTGAATGTTGGATTATTTTGTATCAGCATCACCAGTACGTTTATTACATTTTAAAAATAAGTACAGTGTATACTGTATCATTATCAGACCTAATTATTTTTTATAGAATTATCTATTTTTCCAGTGATTTTTTAAAATAAATCTTAAACTGATTAAGAAAAGGAGAAATAGTACGAGAGAATAGACGCATATATATACGATATATACGACGGCGTCTGCGGTGTACGGAATACAAGTTGCAACTGATGTAGGCATTGAGTGAGAGTGACAAGCGGAAACGTTGTGCGTTTTATAAGGACATGATGAATAGCATGGAAAATGAAATTAATTTTCTCGAAAAGACTGGGTTTACTGTTGAGCCCACGTTCCACATCCACCACAATGTGGGGTTATAGCGCACACAGAAACCGACAAATATTCACGCGACTCACCAAAACTAAATGTCTTTTGTGCTTTGAGTTCCGTCAAAGTTAATGGACCATTTTTAATGGGCAGACTGAAAGTAATTACATATCTATATTTGTTGCAGAACTACCTGATACCACAACGTCAAGAGGACATAAGTGAAACGATTTTTCAGCAAGATGAAGCCACCGAGTAGCCACACAGCCACGATGAAGCCAGCAAGATGCAGCCACACAGCCCGAGATGTCACAGCGTACATACGATATTTTGAACTGTCCCTGTTTGGATTGGATGAGTGGGACCATCGCCTGTCCACCGCAATTTTCTGATCTATTCCTTTGGACTTTTGTTTGTTGAGATATGTTAAAGACAAGGGGTACATCGACCCACTTCCTTCGACTGTCGATGAGCTCCGTCGACAGGTGCGCTGGCTGAGGTAGAGGTTGACATGCTCTCGCGTATCTGGACTGAAATTTCGTAGACACGTGATGTATGCCGTGTTACAAAAAGAAGCCACGTTGAACATTTGTAGGAAGAAACTTTGTGAGCTGTTAATTTGTAAACTCAGAGTAAATTATTTCAAGTAAGTTAATACACTGTGTTATTTAATGTTACTTAAAGCAAAAGTATGGACTTCAATGAAAGGATTACGGTCTTCTGTCCTCAACTCTCAAAAATAGTCATGAGGGTACATTATTATGCCTATTTCTCTTTTCCTGTAATCGGTACTGCAATATTCCACTAAATCCGAGTGTCCTGTGCGTCCTAGCATATTCAAATCAGATAAACGAAACAACCTCGTCATTGATCCCGGTCATAGTTCCTCGTAGAGTCCCTAGGTACAGAGAATAGCGCAACCGCCGCCATTTAATATACTCTTACCCGATAGCCCCATCAAGCAGAAGGCAGAAGTTGAACAGAAGTGATAACAATTGGTGACGTTATGCTGATGTTTAAGATTATTAATATTGATTTGGAATAGATTCATGGTTCTCAATTCACAGAATATTCCAAAGTTCTAATTGTCCTGACAACTGTACATAAAATTGCGGGATCGGTGGAACAACGGAATGCGCTACTCTCTGTTCCAGGGACCCAGGGATTCTAGTTCCTCGTGGCATGCAGCGCCTTCTGTTGTAGTGGCGACCACAGACACACCGGCGGTGGTGCTGTGGTGATGCTGGCGTGGCCTCACCAAATTTGACCCCGGCTCACACACGTATTCGTGTCCGTATGTCTGAAAAGGGGGTTCAAAGAACTACGTTAATCCACCTAGCGCGCATGGCGCACCTACTTGTATTGTCTCCCTCCAGGTATTGCCCTCCTCAATAAGTGAATTCCCTAACATTTCCCCACCGAACGTTGTCACCTAACAATTCTTTCCAAATAATGTCCCCAAATAATAACATCAAACAATACTCCCAAATGTTACCCTCAAACCTAATCCAAATATACGTTCATTAACAAACGTCCATCTTTTTACTTTCTCGTTAACAACAAACTTAGTAAAGCAAAAGAAATGTCCCGCCGCCGTCAGAAACGGCGATCTTTTGGTCGAGAAATTCGTACTATGGTCGGTCTGCCAATCGGTTGGTCTGTCAATCGGACGGTCTGCCAAAGGGCGGTCTGCCAATAGGTGAGCGGATTCTTTGTGTGGACCCCACACTCTAATCATGTTCTACCAGAGGATACAAGTCTCTGGGAAGGGCACCTATGGGTTTGTGCCTTTATCCGCACCCCCACCGCCGCACATGTACGACAGGCTAGTATCCGGATCCCGCCGGAACGTAGTTTGCCCTCATGGCAACCTCGTCATTCAATACCTGGGTTGGGGTCGCCCTTTCCAGCTCAATGCTACTAGCTATCCAGGCTAGTTCCGGAGTCCAAACAATGCGCTACTCACATGCGCCGGGAACAAGTCCCTCCACTTTGGCCACAGATGGGGTCATTGCCACGAAGAATCCGAGACCCAAAAAGGGGCCACCCGAACTAAGATTCGAGTGTCTTGGGGCCCCCTTACCGACTCCTCACTGCCTACACCTTTAGACTATCAAGGCTATCGCCCTGACCCTGACTATCAACCTGACAGGGGTGTATCAGTGTTCCACTCGGCCTTTATATGTAGATTCCAGAGCATTCCCAAGAATGTCCTTCACCTAATCCTGCCCGAAGGTCGAAACGCCATACGCCCAACTTGTGGGTTACCAGGTAAACGAGGCAACACGGAGCTTAGCATCGCCTACTCACTGCCTCCACTTTGAAGCTATCTACGTTAGTGCCGCCTTGAAACTAGGGGTTCGGTTGGTGGTCTACAACTCTCCACTAGAAAGCGCGGCAACCTCCGTCACCACGCTTTCCTCCTGCAGGCCAATCGATCAGAATGTCAATCGATTAGCCTGCCATTCGATCATGCTGCCAATCGGTCAGTCAACAGCTCAGTCCGCCAATCGGTCATCGTTTATGTCTCATCGTGCGTGCTTACATAAGCACCCCCGCACTTGTACCGCGATGTGTATCTAATAAAATGGAACAATCCGTCATTTTTCCATTGTCTATTATACACTTGATATATAGTTGTATATAGAGACGAAGATTGTAAAAAATACCATGCAAAAACTATTAATTAATCAAGTAAATAGAAGAAAAGAGGAGCATATGTAAATCATTAGAAGACATGTTAAAGAGTTCTGGAATTGAAGTTATTTCAATCATGAAGCTTATGAAAATACACAATTTTTAAAACATGACAAGAATGTGTGGAGAAAAAAGAAGACAGAACTGGAAGAAGGGAATTCTTTCTTCAATGAAAAGCATTGTAATGGTTGTGGCGTGGCTTGGTGTTTTGTAAGTACTGCTGTGACAGGGCCTTCATTGTTTGTAGATTGAGTTATACATAATCATTGTATTAAATTTATTTCGAATCTAGCATACAAAGCGAAAAAATGAGATACACTTACAGATATGTTTTCATAAAAGATACAGGTATGTTTTCATAACCGATGCAAGACAAGCGCATGCTTATTTATTCTTGGTTACGCATCTTTTCAATATTGTTATTCTGAAAAAATGTGGGAAGATTATCCAAATGTCACACCTAACCTTCTCTGCCTAGAAATTTGAAGACTGATCAAGTTAATATTGAAGTCAAACTGAAAACTTAACAGCAACGCAATGTTTGAAAAGAAAGAAAAACAGGCTGTACGAATAATTTTAAAGAGTTTCAATTTCTCAATTTTTTATTTAGCCATACCTTGATGACTTAATAATTATATCAAACACGTTACTTTTTGAATGAATATTTATTAATAATACATCAATATCATATCAATTGGTTTCATTTTACGGAAATGAAGTAAAATATGTTCAGTTTGTGGTTAAATTAATCACTGTATAAGTACTTTTTTCCTATGACTGTTCATGGCGGATTATGTTTCAAGGAAAGAATTCTAAGGAATAATAAAATATAATATAAAAGAAGAAAGAAACAAAATTATATAAACCACGCACGGACAATAGTAGCACGAAATGGGCCGTGAGATTTCATGCGTTCTCTCACATTGCGTGCACGATAGCCAGAACTGCACAGGTCTCGTTTCGACTCCCCACAGATCCCAGTCTGGGTGGGAAACTTGAGCTTTCGCCTGAGAAGAATGAGGATGCGCGCTGGAAAGATACACTCTTCTTACACATCTCAGCGGTCTGCACATATTAATACAAATTTAATATAAAACAAATGAAAGGAGATTCTAATGAATATTCCAAATTCAGAAATTATTTTAAAATCAACACAATTTACTAGATTTTTGAGAAGCGATAGTTTTTAACACTTGAAGAATCTCAATAATAACTATCATTACTATTTGAGGACAGTAGATAAATACATTTATCTACCAAACTAAAAAAATTGCTTAGAATTGTTATAATTAGGATACTAATTATTCTGGTAAATTAGATTTCACTTAAGACTCCTCTTCCAAAAGCAACATTTTCAAAATAGGTCTCTCCCAAAAATAGTTATACATTTTACTTCTCGAATAATATTAAACAAATGTAGAAAATATTGACATTTTCCGATAGTTTCCTCAGTGAAATGATCATTTCTACTATCAGATGTTCTAAACACACTGTATTTTCATATTAGCAGATTTCGTCTGGAATAATTAAAGGGGAGTTAAGCACAACTAACTACCCCTTCAATTGTTAGAGCGTTTCTCAAAACTCGTCATTTTCAGAAACGCTCAAAAGCCATTTACTCAAAAACGGCTCCAATTTTTCCCCCAACTTTTTGCACAGTGTCAAATAAACTGAATAACATGTCATAAATGCCACTTTGATGTATTCTTTGTTAATATTATTACAATGCATCACGAATAAGCATTGCGCTCGCTCCAGCATCCAAATTAGTTACGCATTGCGTTGCCTAAAGAAAACTCTTAAGAGCTAAACTCGCCTGTTTATAAACCTCGAGCGTTTTCGAGCTTAAATCTTCAGAGTTTTTTGAGGCTATGTCGAAAAACACCTCGCACGCGCCCACCAGCCGCCCACACTCACTTTTCAAATTAAACAATGCCATCCTCGCTGAACAAAGGTTGACGCGAACAGAAAGCAGTACCCCTGAACTCTAAAGAACGCCGCACAAATCTTATGAAAATGAGGTTTCGGTCAAATTGTCTGAAAATTTAGTATGTTGTTCCTTAGGTCACACTGATCAAAAGTCCTTATGGCCATTAAGAAAAAAATGTTATTTTTTATCTAATGTACATTTTAAAACGGAGATCATGTCAGTTTGTCGGAAGATTGAAAGGCACATATATGTTCTCAAAGCGTTTTCAAATGAAACAACCTCACTTGTTTAGACTTGTGAATAATGACATTTCACTTTTCGAGAAGTAACTGACTTTAAATGTACTGTTATTGCATTGTGAAGATAAATATTGAATATAAAACGATGAGAATCAGGGTTTTTACCGTTTTCGCAACAATAAAAAGTACCAGATTAAGTTGGTATAAAGTACCAACAATAAAAAGTACCATACCTTACAACAACAATGACAACGAAAATCTGCAAAGAGAACAATATCTCGACCGGGAATTCAATAATGGCTATTATTACACTGCAAATCAGGAGCCAGAACACTTGGAAGTTTTGTCCTCATGTTGTTAGTGTCTTTGGTACTGAAGATATGCTAGATATCAGCAAAATATTCGATATCCAACTACTACTCTTGTAGAAAACGTTTTAGATGCAAGACACAGACCAGCTCCTGTCGAATTGAATGATATAGATATCATAAGCGTTGAAGTAGAGAGCTAAAATGCAAAAAAAAGTTTGATGAACGTGAGAGGCAAAAGGACCCACGATATACGTCCGTTAAGCTGGCAAAGCCATTTTCAAAAAACACATTTTCTCTATACCCAGAATTTTGTGCTATTTTTGTGCTTTCCAAATATCCAAAAATTAATTTTTTTGCTCCAACGGTTTTTCCAAAAATGGGTGGCTTTGCTGGCTTAATGTTAAGCTGGCAAAGCCAATTAGCCAAAACAAATTTTCTTTATACACAAAATATTGTGCTATTTTTGTGCTTTTCAAATATATAAACATTAATTTTTTTGCTCTTACCGTTTTTCGAAAATTTAGAAAAAACGAATTTTCGAAATGCCCGGCAGGCGCAACAACTACGCGTAAGAAAACTACTCGTAGAAAAAAAACTATCCATCAAAATTAGATTTTCTTGACACAAAAATAACCACAAAACAATTCTCTATACAACAATGTTGTTTCGAAATATTCAACATTTAATATTCCCTATAAATAATAATAATTCTTTACACTACTGTCAAGAAACAACACAATTCAAGTCATACAATTCCTCATAAAAACTAAACTACTCAATATTTCGCAATGTCCTTTCCCAACAAACAGAACCAAACATTGTTCTAACAATGTACACACACGCTGATTTTTTTGCTCTCAACGTTTTTTGCAAAATTCAACAAAACCACTCACGAGTCACCCGCAACAACGCACTCTCGCAGGATAAGAAAATCACTCATCAAGGCAAAACTCTAATTCAAAATCAATTTATCCTCACATAACATCAACCACAATACAATACAATATACAACAATATTGTTTTTAACTTTTTTATTTTCGATACTATCGAAGAAAAAATTGTAAATCCTTTAACTGGGTACCCAAAAACACACCAATGGAGGCACATCAATCCTACTAAATACTAAAATACTCAACACATCGCATTGGCCTTCCCCAACAAACAAAATCAAACTTCATTCTAATAAACCACACTTACAATGATTTTTTTGCTCTAACCGTTTTTTGAAAAATTGAACAAAATGACACGTATGTGGCCCAAGATAGGGCAACTCCGCCAAGAACAAAAACAATCTTCGAAGGAAATATATCATTCAAAAATAAAATGTCTTATCACAGAATTAACAACAATACAATGCACTATGCAAAAGTATTGATTTCAAACTTTTGATTTTCGATACTATCTATAAAAAAATCTAAATCATTACACTGAAAATAAAAAAAAAAGACGCATGGAGGCAAACAAATCATAATAAATACTAAACTACTCAACCAATTGCATTGTCCATTTCCAAGAATAACAATTAAATGTTGTTCTAATAAACTACACCAACAATAATTTTTTTGCTCTCATGAATTTTTTGAAAATTATATTCAACTTCGTATCAGTGCACGGGAGTGGCGCGACCTCCGGATAACAAAAGCGACGGAAGGAGGAACACATGTCCTAATAAATACTAAACTACACGACCAATTGCATTGTCCCTTTCCAAGAATTACAATGAAATGTTGTTCTAATAAACTACACCAACAATGATTTTTTTGCTCTCATGGATTTTTTGAAAATAAAACTCAACTTCGTATGAGTGCACGGGAGTGGCGGGACCTCCGGATAACAAATGCGACGGAAGGAGGAACACATGTCCTAATAAATACTAAACTACTCGACAAATCGTATTGTCCTTTTCCACGAATAACAATGAAAATTTGTTCTAATCAACTACACCAACAATGATTTTTTTGCTCTCATCGTTCTTTTGAAAATAAAACTCAACTTCGTATGAGTGCACGGGAGTGGCGCGACCTCCGGATAACAAAAGCGACGGAAGGAGGAACACATGTTCTAATAAATACTAAACTACTCAACAAATCGCATTGTCCTTTTCCACGAATAACAATGAAAATTTGTTCTAATAAACTACACCAACAATGATTTTTTTGCTCTCATTGTTCTTTTGAAAAAAAAACTCAACTTCGTATGAGTGCACGGGAGTGGCGCGACCTCCGGATAACAGAAGCGACGGAAAGAGGAACACATGTCCTAATAAATACTAAACTACTCGACCAATTGCATTGTCCTTTTCCAAGAATAACAATGAAATGTTGTTTTAATAAACTACACCAACAATGATTTTTTTGCTCTCATTGTTCTTTTGAAAAAAAAACTCAACTTCGTATGAGTGCACGGGAGTGGCGCGACCTCCGGATAACAAAAGCGACGGAAGGAGGAACACATGTCCTAATAAATACTAAACTACTCGACAAATCGCATTGTCCTTTTCCACGAATAACAACGAAAAGTTGTTCTAATAAACTACGCCAACAATGATTTTTTTGCTCTCATGAATTTTTTGAAAATTAAATTCAACTTCGTATGAGTGCACGGGAGTGGCGCGACCTCCGGATAACAAAAGCGACGGAAGGAGGCACACATGTCCTAATAAATACTAAACTATTCGACCTATTGCATTGTACTTTTCCAAGAATAACAATGAAATGTTGTTCTAATAAACTACACCAACAAAGATTTTTTTGCTCTCATGGATTTTTTGAAAATAAAACTCAACTTCGTATGAGTGCACGGGAGTGGCGGGACCTCCGGATAACAAAAGAGGCGGACGAAGGCACACATGTCCTAATAAATACTAAACTACTCGACCAATTGTATTGTCCTTTTCCACGAATAACAATGAAATGTTGTTCTAATAAACTACACCAACAATGATTTTTTTGCTCTCATTGTTCTTTTGAAAAAAAAACTCAACTTTGTATGAGTGCACGGGAGTGGCGCGACCTCCGGATAACAAAAGCGACGGAAGGAGGAACACATGTCCTAATAAATACTAAACTACTCGACCAATTGCATTGTCCTTTTCCAAGAATAACAATGAAATGTTGTTTCAATAAACTACACCAACAATGATTTTTTTGCTCTCATGGAGTTTTTGAACATTAAACTCAACTTCGTATGAGTGCACGGGAGTGGCGCGCTTCCGGATAACAAAAGCGACGGACGGAGGCACACATGTCCTAATAAATACTAAACTACTCGACGAATTGCATTGTCCTTTTCCACGAATAACAATGAAGTGTTGTTCTAATAAACTACACTACAATGATTTTTTTGCTCTCATTGTTCTTTTGAAAAAAAAAACTCAATTTCGTATGAGTGCACGGGAGTGGCGCGACCTCCGTATAACAAAAGAGACGGACGAAGGCACACATGTCCTAATAAATACTAAACTACTCGACCAATTGTATTGTCCTTTTCCACGAATAACAATGAAATGTTGTTCTAATAAACTACACCAACAATGATTTTTTTGCTCTCATGGATTTTTTGAAAATTAAACTCAATTTCGTATGAGTGCACGGGAGTGGCGGGACCTCCGGATAACAAATGCGACGGAAGGAGGAACACATGTCCTAATAAATACTAAACTACTCGACAAATCGCATTGTCCTTTTCCAAGAATATCAACGAAATGTTGTTCTAATCAACTACACCAACAATGATTTTTTTGCTCTCATCGTTCTTTTGAAAATAAAACTCAACTTCGTATGAGTGCACGGGAGTGGCGCGACCTCCGGATAACAAAAGCGACTGAAAGAGGAACACATGTCCTAATAAATACTAAACTACTCGACAAATCGCATTGTCCTTTTCCAAGAATAACAACTAAATGTTGTTCTCATAATCTACACCAACAATAATTTTTTCGCTCTCACCGTGTTTTGTAAAATTAAACTCAACCAAGCATATGTGCTCCTTAATGGCACACCGTGCCAAATTATGAAGACACTATTGCAACCCAAAATATACTTCAAAATTCAGATGTCTTTAGAATGCATTAACATCATACATTGCACTACGCAACAGTATTGTTTTCAATTGTTTGACTTTCGATACTATGCTATATGCATAACAATCTAATTCGCTACACTGAGATTACAAAAATCCATCGATGGAAGCACATAAATCCTAATACATACGAAACTACTCCACAAATTGCATTTTCCTTTTTGCTACTGTAAGAAGGAAATAATTTTCTAATAAAGAACACCAACAATGATTTTTTTGCTCTCACCGGTGCACAGTGTGTAATTTTGGCCATCTACGGGGCAGAAAGTCAAATTTTCAACTTGACCAGAACGTGTAATTTGTTATTTATTTCAGTAGAAGGATGTTCAGACCACATGGCAACGGTATAGATTTCACTAGAAATTCTCCGAGGTACAGGAAATGCTTATCTGAACATGTATCAACTCGTCCGTGGCGGCACCGCTTGGATTCAGTCATTTCAGTGCAGCGTTTTCGCTTGTCCTGTGAGTGTGTCTGATGATATTCAAAGTCCCAGCTATTTCAAAAATTCAATCTGTATAATTTTTTCTTTCCATTCGTACCTTTGGTTTTTGAAATCCATTTTCCAACAACTTGTAAGGACCTCTTGAAAAGTACGTACTCTTAATCTTACAGGAAACACAATTCCAAAAATTAATCGAGGGATTTAGTTTAGAGAACCCTGGAGAACCACTTTCGGACCAAATTGGTATTCAAGCAGGTACGTTTGGGAAGCCAAACATTGAAAAAAATGTTGCGAATTGTTGCGAATGTATTAATTTTTCCATTATTTACAGAATGTTGCATTCGTTTTTCCGGAGGGCACTCTTCGAAATATGGGTTACAAAACATAAAAATGCAAAGACAGATGCTTTATTCGCACATACTTTGCAAGAAATGAAAAATGCAACAAATTCGGAGAGTGCTTTACAGTGTGTAAAAACACAAAGTAAAGAAATTTTGCCAAACACTTAGTATCACGTAGGACAAAATAGGGAGGCATAGAGGACGTTTTATTCGTTTCAATTCTTCTTGTCTCGATGAGGAAATAATATTTGAAAATATTTCCGACAATACCCACATTACCACCCACCCAACAGAATTAGCAGAAACTTCCCGTACTGTAATTGGCCGGCCATTTTGATGATTGTGCTCCGAGAACTAAGAGGCAGAAAGTTAAACACCACCTACATTCAAGCAGCGAAGTGCTAAGAATGGCCGTAGGCATGTAGTTCAGGAAAGAAAGGAAAAGGGATTCGGCAGCAATAGTAACAATTATCCACTGAATCACCAAATCAAGAAACTGTTATTAAGAAGGTTCGATGGTCCTTGTTTCAGAAATCAGAGCTATCAGAAAACAGGCGCTGACGTGAATGGTGCATGTCTATATGTCTAGTCGCCAGTATCAACTTCTACGTCAGCAAGCAAAAATATTAAATTGTAAATTTTGCCCTCATTATAAAGTGAAAGAATCCAAAACGCTATACACAAGCTGCTGTGATTACACAAATCTCAGCAGAAATACCTGTGCTGTCATTTATTGACCAAACAATTCATCGATCAAACCCGAGAGGTGTTTGAGAAATTGCGATTGACAAAAAATGTAATATTAGCATTATCATGAAATGGGGCTGTGATGGTATGGGACAGAATCGATACAAAAAGAGGTTTCCTCAGCAACATTTCAGTGACGAAAGTTTTTTTTTTGGTATTTCTCTTCCTTTGGATATGCACTGCGATTCGGACAATTCAAAATACGTTATTTGGAAAAATCCTTTCCCTCTTCCACTAAATTCTGCAGATTAATAAAATTTGTGTTTTCAAAAGACCTCCAGAATCTACACTATTACACAATATGCTGAACAGATTTCTTATTACGTCTGATCCATGTACAGCTAGTTTACGGGTTCCTCCAAAACACAGAAAGAATAATATTAATGAATAGGTTTTGATTTTCTACAAATTGATCAATCACCAGTAGACACAGATAACCAAGGAGATTCTTCTGATACCATCAGTGATTCTGAATAAGTTCATTATTTTCATGTGTGCGGTTCGTGTTTCAGCACATGTTTCTTGTATACTTCTCTCGTTTTTTCGTATATATTGTCTAATGTATGATTTCATTTTTTATGGTAAAAATTGCAATACTGTGTCAAAATTATGTGTGTGTATATATATATATATATATATATATATATATATATATACACACACATCATTATTTCTCTATTGTTTGTTCTGTAAAATCAACGTACAATTTTATTCTATTTTAACGTTATTTCAAATACTTAAAATGCTGTTCTAGCGAGTTGTATTGTATAAAATTTGTAATATTTTAGCTTTTTGAATAATTTAGTAAATTATAAACTGATTTAATCGTGTTCAGTTCTTTAATTTTTGCTATTAGACTTTCTGCCCCGTAGATGGCCAAAATTACACACTGTGCGGTGTTTGGAAAATTAAACTCGGCCTCCCATGTGTGCACCGGAATGGCAAATAACAAAGACACTATTCCATATGAAATTATTTTTAAAAATTTAAGTGCTTTTCAAAAGCATCAACAACAATACAATGCACTACGCAACAGTATTGTTTTCAAGACTTCCGTGTTTTGTCTTCCGATACTATCCATAAAAAAATTCTATTTTATTACACTGTGAATCCAAATACCCACGAATGGAAGCACATAAATCCTAATGAATACCGAAGTACCCCACAAATTGCGTTGTCCTTTTCCTACACTAAAAACAAAATGCTATTCTAAGAAACTACACCAACAATGATTTTTTTGCTCCCACCGTTTTTTGGAAAATTGGCCTAACCACGTATGTGTGAACCGGAATTACGCGCCCCGCCGAATGACAGGAACACTAGTCCGAGCAAAAATATTCTTTAAAATCGAAACCGAATTCGAATTCGAAATGAAATTCGACAATTCACAGTGAAGGTCAGGAGTTCATAGCGAGTGTAATTGAGGCAGGTGATTCATCTACTGGTTACTACGACAAAAGGCATAGAAAGAGCAGCGGCATACATTGGTTTTGGAGTAACTAGCATTAAAACAATTCGTAAAGAAAATGTTACACCGAATGAAATAAGTGCTGTCACGATTTTATGCGTAATCAGAAATGCTCTGTGATTTTTACGTCCGTGAAAAGCAAGTGCGCACGTTAACGAAAATGCAGTCTATAATTAAAGAAAAGATAAATTTTCCTTGGGGAGAAAAGTCACTTTGGATGTGAATGGAACATATGGAATACAGATGGAGGTGTAATTCAAAACGAAAAGTTTTGGTCGAGAGAGCATATTGTAGATTGGAGAACAAGAGATCTCATCCAAATGAGGATGTTAGGGAAAGAAGGCCGTCAAATAGTGTATTGACGAGAGGTGGATTGACAACAACTTTGTATTCAAAAAGTGCTGGCACCATAATGATATAATTGGCGTAACGGCAAATGTAAGTGTATCAGACTAATTGCAGTTCATGCTGGTTGAAATAATGATTTCATTAACCGTTTAAATACTAACGGGGAAAAGTTTTTCCAGAGCATTTCAACCCTGCCATACCAATGGGGTCTTTTTCGCTTGACCTCCAGAGGCGCGCGACAGCTCTTACGCTTGCTGACGGGTGAAAAGCAGCTGCGCGGCGATTCTCACGTTTGGAGCTCCGGCCTACGTCATCCGGCAGGGATGTGTTGATGGAGGACTGTCTTCACGCGCGAAGACGGAACGTGGTCCACTGTGACATTTCATGCTTTTACAGTGCGCCGCAGTTCCAGAAACATAGGAGACCATTGAACCCCAGAAAATCTTCGTCGGGAGACGCCGCTCTAACAACTAAATAATATCACATAACACAGTAAGAACAGAAGACATGATTTCTGTATGTAGTTTATAACGGAATTTGTGTTAAGTATGGCATATACATATAACTTCCTCAAAATTTCTTCCGTAATATCTTATTTTAACTTCGTATGTAATAAAAATTTGTGCCAGAAAGATATTTTTCTACAGTAGCAGATAACAATAGGGTAAAATCAAGTATATATCAGTGCAATAAATATATTGCTTTTATATTTAGTTATGTATTGTATTGTATTATTTGCAATTTCCTAATATTTTATTCTATTGGCATAAACCAATGACGTGGTTCCATATAAATATCTCTCCAGCCAATCAAAGCATATCTTAGGGTCTTGTACTTATAAGTAGCACTTCACTGTATACTATCTCGCGTCACACACCACGGTCATAACAAACTCTCCTCGGCCCACGTTTCTCACGGGAGATTGCAATCGTATTCTGCTAAGAGTTTCTGATTGTGATTAAGTCGTGTGCTTTTTGAAGTAAAAATGGCTCGTCGAAAAATATCGCTAACAACTCGCGAAATTGAGTAAATTTTTTAAGTGTCAGTATATATACAGTTTACATACGTCTATGTCCAGTCTCGAAGATGATCCAAGCTAATTTACTTACACATTACTTTCAGCTGCAATCAAACTGTCCATTTTTAAACATTGATTCCGTTCAAGACCCTAAACCTCTACGATTTAGGTTTCCCCACGGTGTACGAAAAAGACTTCTTACGAATTTAAAATAAAATTAAAGAAAATAAAATATGTTTTTCATTTTTGGAATTGATTTTTATATTTTTACTTTCGCAAACCACTTTAAAAAATCCTAAAAAATTACACTTTTCATAGTTTTATATAAATCCAATATCCTCAAAACCTACTTTAAAAATATTGAAAATATTTTTTCGAAACACAACTTTGGAATTATTTTTCATAAAGTATTGTGCACATCTTTTTACAAGTGGGAAATATTTTTTTAAAATTTTGAAACATTCTAAGTATATAGGCATTTTAAAAATCAAATGCAGAAAAATCCGTTTTGCACGCAGAGAGAGTGGAGTAAAGAATGAAAATTAGTAGGAACAAATGAAGAGAATCATTGTTGTTATGCTGTGTAAAGATATTTAAATTTTGAAGGATACTTTTGCTTCGAATAGTGTCATAGTTATGTTTAATTTTCAAAAAAATGGTAAGAGCAAATAATTCATTGTTGGTGTAATTTATTAAAACAATATTCCATTATTATTCTTCGAAAACGACAATGCAATTTGACGAGCAGTTTAGTATTTATTAGGACATGTGTGCCTCCTTCCGTCTTCTTTGTTATACCGAGGTGCGCGACTTTCCGGTGCACAAATACGAGATTAAGTTTAATTTTCAAAAGAACGATGTGAGCAAAAAAATCATTCTTGGTGTAGTTTATTACAACAACATTTACTTGTTATTCTTGAAAATGGACAATGCAATTGGTTGAGCAGTTTAGTATTTATTAGGACATGTGTTCCTCCTTTCGTCGCTTTTGTTATCCCGAGATCCCGCCACTCCCGTGCACATATACGAGGTTGAGTTTATTTTCCAAAACTCCATGACAGCAAAAAAATCATTGTTGGTGTAGTTTATTAAAACAACATTTCATTGTTATTCTTGGAAAAGGACAATGCAATTGGTCGAGTAGTTTAGTATTTATTAGGACATGTGTTCCTCCTTCCGTCGCTTTTGTTATCCGGAGGTCGCGCCACTCCCGTGCACTCATACGAAGTTGAGTTTTTTTTTCAAAAGAACAATGAGAGCAAAAAAATCATTGTTGGTGTAGTTTATTAGAACAACTTTTCGTTGTTATTCGTGGAAAAGGACAATGCGATTTGTTGAGTAGTTTAGTATTTATTAGAACATGTGTGCCTCCGTCCGTCGCTTTTGTTATCCGGAGGTCCCGCCACTCCCGTGCACTCATACGAAGTTGAGTTTTATTTTCAAAAAATCCATGAGAGCGAAAAAATCATTGTTGGTGTAGTTTATTAATACAACATTTCATTGTTATTCTTCGAAAAGGACAATGCAATAGGTCGAGTAGTTTAGTATTTATTAGGACATGTGTGCCTCCGTCCGTCGCTTTTGTTATCCGGAGATCCCGCCACTCCCGTGCACTCATGCGAAGTTGAGTTTAATTTTCAAAAGAACGATGAGAGCAAAAAAATCATTGTTGGTGTAGTTTATTAGAACAATATTTCATTGTTATTCTTGGAAAAGGACAATGCGATTTGTCGAGTAGTTTAGTATTTATTAGGACATGTGTTCCTCCTTCCGTCGCTTTTGTTATCCGGAGGTCCCGCCACTCCCGTGCACTCATACGAAGTTGAGTTTTATTTTCAAAAATCCATGAGAGCAAAAAAATCATTGTTGGTGTAGTTTATTAGAACAAATTTTCATTGTTATTCGTGGAAAAGGACAATGCGATTTGTTGAGTAGTTTAGTATTTATTAGATCATATGTTCCTCCTTCCGTCGCTTTTGTTATCCGGAGGTCGCGCCACTCCCGTGCACTCATACGAAGTTGAGTTTAATTTTCAAAAGAACAATGAGAGCAAAAAAATCATTGTTGGTGTAGTTTATTAGAACAATATTTCATTGTTATTCTTGGAAAAGGACAATGCGATTTGTCGAGTAGTTTAGTATTTATTAGGACATGTGTTCCTCCTTCCGTCGCTTTTGTTATCCGGAGGTCCCGCCACTCCCGTGCACTCATACAAAGTTGAGTTTAGTTTTCAAAAGAACAATGAGAGCAAAAAAATCATTGTTGGCGTAGTTTATTAGAACAACATTTCATTGTTATTCTTGGAAAAGGGCAATGCGATTTGTCGAGTAGTTTAGTATTTATTAGGACATGTGTTCCTCCTTCCGTCGCTTTTGTTATCCGGTGGTCGCGCCACTCCCGTGCACTCATACGAAGTTGAGTTTAATTTTCAAAAGAACGATGAGAGCAAAAAAATCATTGTTGGTGTAGTTTATTAGAAAAACATTTCTTTGTTATTCTTGGAAAAGGGCAATGCGATTTGTCGAGTAGTTTAGTATTCATTAGAACATGTGTTCCTCCTTCCGTCGCTTTTGTTATACGGAGGTCGCGCCACTCCCGTGCTCTCATACGAAATTGAGTTTTTTTTTTTCAAAAGAACAATGAGAGCAAAAAAATCATTGTAGTGTAGTTTATTAGAACAACACTTCATTGTTATTCGTGGAAAAGGACAATGCAATTCGTCGAGTAGTTTAGTATTTATTAGGACATGTGTGCCTCCGTCCGTCGCTTTTGTTATCCGGAAGCGCGCCTCTCCCGTGCACTCATACGAAGTTGAGTTTTATGTTCAAAAACTCCATGAGAGCAAAAAAATCATTGTTGGTGTAGTTTATTAGAACAAATTTTCATTGTTATTCGTGGAAAAGGACAATGCGATTTGTTGAGTAGTTTAGTATTTATTAGAACATGTGTTCCTCCTTCCGTCGCTTTTGTTATCCGGAGGTCGCGCCACTCCCGTGCACTCATACGAAGTTGAGTTTTTTTTTCAAAAGAACAATGAGAGCAAAAAAATCATTGTTGGTGTAGTTTATTAGAACAACTTTTCATTGTTATTCGTGGAAAAGGACAATGCGATTTGTTGAGTAGTTTAGTATTTATTAGATCATATGTTCCTCCTTCCGTCGCTTTTGTTATCCGGAGGTCGCGCCACTCCCGTGCACTCATACGAAGTTGAGTTTTTTTTTCAAAAGAACAATGAGAGCAAAAAAATCATTGTTGGTGTAGATTATTAGAACAAATTTTCATTGTTATTCGTGGAAAAGGACAATGCAATTCGTCTAGTAGTTTAGTATTTATTAGGACATGTGTGCCTCCGTCCGTCGCTTTTGTTATCCGGAGGTCCCGCCACTCCCGTGCACTCATACGAAGTTGAGTTTTATTTTCAAAAAATCCATGAGAGCAAAAAAATCTTTGTTGGTGTAGTTTATTAGAACAACATTTCATTGTTATTCTTGGAAAAGAACAATGCAATAGGTCGAGTAGTTTAGTATTTATTAGGACATGTGTTCCTCCTTCCGTCGCTTTTGTTATCCGGAGGTCGCACCACTCCCGTGCACTCATAGGAAGTTGAATTTATTTTCAAAAAATTCATGAGAGCAAAAAAATCATTGTTGGTGTTGTTTATTAGAACAACTTTTCATTGTTATTCGTGGAAAAGGACAATGCAATTGGTCGAGTAGTTTAGTATTTATTAGGACTTGTGTTCCTCCTTCCGTCGCTTTTGTTATCCGGAGGTCGCGCCACTCCCGTGCACTCATACAAAGTTGAGTTTTTTTTTCAAAAGAAAAATGAGAGCAAAAAAATCATTGTTGGTGTAGTTTATTAGAACAACATTTCATTATTATTCGTGGAAAAGGACAATACAATTGGTCGAGTAGTTTAGTATTTATTAGGACATGTGTGCCTTCGTCCGCCTCTTTTGTTATCCGGAGGTCCCGCCACTCCCGTGCACTCATACGAAGTTGAGTTTTATTTTCAAAAAATCCATGAGAGCAAAAAAATCTTTGTTGGTGTAGTTTATTAGAACAACATTTCATTGTTATTCTTGGAAAAGTACAATGCAATAGGTCGAATAGTTTAGTATTTATTAGGACATGTGTGCCTCCTTCCGTCGCTTTTGTTATCCGGAGGTCGCGCCACTCCCGTGCACTCATACGAAGTTGAATTTAATTTTCAAAAAATTGATGAGAGCAAAAAAATCATTGTTGGCGTAGTTTATTAGAACAACTTTTCGTTGTTATTCGTGGAAAAGGACAATGCGATTTGTCGAGTAGTTTAGTATTTATTAGGACATGTGTTCCTCCTTCCGTCGCTTTTGTTATCCGGAGGTCGCGCCACTCCCGTGCACTCATACGAAGTTGAGTTTTTTTTTCAAAAGAACAATGAGAGCAAAAAAATCATTGTTGGTGTAGTTTATTAAAACAACATTTCATTGTTATTCTTGGAAAAGGACAATGCAATTGGTCGAGTAGTTTAGTATTTATTAGGACATGTGTTCCTCTTTCCGTCGCTTCTGTTATCCGGAGGTCGCGCCACTCCCGTGCACTCATACGAAGTTGAGTTTTTTTTCAAAAGAACAATGAGAGCAAAAAAATCATTGTTGGTGTAGTTTATTAGAACAAATTTTCATTGTTATTCGTGGAAAAGGACAATGCGATTTGTTGAGTAGTTTAGTATTTATTAGAACATGTGTTCCTCCTTCCGTCGCTTTTGTTATCCGGAGGTCGCGCCACTCCCGTGCACTCATACGAAGTTGAGTTTTATTTTCAAAAGAACGATGAGAGCAAAAAAATCATTGTTGGTGTAGTTGATTAGAACAAATTTTCATTGTTATTCGTGGAAAAGGACAATACGATTTGTCGAGTAGTTTAGTATTTATTAGGACATGTGTTCCTCCTTCCGTCGCATTTGTTATCCGGAGGTCCCGCCACTCCCGTGCACTCATACGAAGTTGAGTTTTATTTTCAAAAAATCCATGAGAGCAAAAAAATCATTGTTGGTGTAGTTTATTAGAACAACATTTCATTGTAATTCTTGGAAAGGGACAATGCAATTGGTCGTGTAGTTTAGTATTTATTAGGACATGTGTTCCTCCTTCCGTCGCTTTTGTTATCCGGAGGTCGCGCCACTCCCGTGCACTGATACGAAGTTGAATATAATTTTCAAAAAATTCATGAGAGCAAAAAAATTATTGTTGGTGTAGTTTATTAGAACAACATTTAATTGTTATTCTTGGAAATGGACAATGCAATTGGTTGAGTAGTTTAGTATTTATTATGATTTGTTTGCCTCCATGCGTCTTTTTTTTTTATTTTCAGTGTAATGATTTAGATTTTTTTATAGATAGTATCGAAAATCAAAAGTTTGAAATCAATACTTTTGCATAATGCATTGTATTGTTGTTAATTCTGTGATAAGACATTTTATTTTTGAATGATATATTTCCTTCGAAGATTGTTTTTGTTCTTGGCGGAGTTGCCCTATCTTGGGCCACATACGTGTCATTTTGTTCAATTTTTCAAAAAACGGTTAGAGCAAAAAAATCATTGTAAGTGTGGTTTATTAGAATGAAGTTTGATTTTGTTTGTTGGGGAAGGCCAATGCGATGTGTTGAGTATTTTAGTATTTAGTAGGATTGATGTGCCTCCATTGGTGTGTTTTTGGGTACCCAGTTAAAGGATTTACAATTTTTTCTTCGATAGTATCGAAAATAAAAAAGTTAAAAACAATATTGTTGTATATTGTATTGTATTGTGGTTGATGTTATGTGAGGATAAATTGATTTTGAATTAGAGTTTTGCCTTGATGAGTGATTTTCTTATCCTGCGAGAGTGCGTTGTTGCGGGTGACTCGTGAGTGGTTTTGTTGAATTTTGCAAAAAAACGTTGAGAGCAAAAAAATCAGCGTGTGTGTACATTGTTAGAACAATGTTTGGTTCTGTTTGTTGGGAAAGGACATTGCGAAATATTGAGTAGTTTAGTTTTTATGAGGAATTGTATGACTTGAATTGTGTTGTTTCTTGACAGTAGTGTAAAGAATTATTATTATTTATAGGGAATATTAAATGTTGAATATTTCGAAACAACATTGTTGTATAGAGAATTGTTTTGTGGTTATTTTTGTGTCAAGAAAATCTAATTTTGATGGATAGTTTTTTTTCTACGAGTAGTTTTCTTACGCGTAGTTGTTGCGCCTGCCGGGCATTTCGAAAATTCGTTTTTTCTAAATTTTCGAAAAACGGTAAGAGCAAAAAAATTAATGTTTATATATTTGAAAAGCACAAAAATAGCACAATATTTTGTGTATAAAGAAAATTTGTTTTGGCTAATTGGCTTTGCCAGCTTAACATTAAGCCAGCAAAGCCACCCATTTTTGGAAAAACCGTTGGAGCAAAAAAATTAATTTTTGGATATTTGGAAAGCACAAAAATAGCACAAAATTCTGGGTATAGAGAAAATGTGTTTTTTGAAAATGGCTTTGCCAGCTTAACGGACGTCCACGATATTCAAGCACCCCGATCTAACCATCTGGACTTACGTTTTTTTTACGATGCACGTACTTAAAAATGAAACAAATTGGAATAGTATATTCTTCAACGAGCGTAGAATGATAGCTATTATTCACGAGTGTCGGAATTTCAACGAGTGAATAATAGCCATTCTACGCGAGTAGAAGACTATACTTTCTCTACGACTTTAAAATTGATATTTTAAAAATATCCAATGGGCGCCTTAACCTCAACACCAACTCGCATACTGTGTCGTGGCTCACCTGTCTAAGGACAGTTGCGACCAGCCGCGGCAGAGCAGGCAGCGCCTCTGTAGGCGACTGCGAGAACCTTCTGTCATGGTGTAATGAACTAAGACGAATGTGATTGGTCGACAGCCGTGTAAGAATAATATTCTCGCACGGCTTGTGGAATCGGCATCATTACTGCATCCGATAACGTGCAGAAATTTATACATTCTGGAGCAGTCGTAGAGAAAATATTTTATTCAGTATATGTAACGTTGTTATACGTTTCGTTAATATCGCAATTTTTATGCTTAGTAGTTAGATTAAACATCTAGAACCGGGGCCCCCAGATGGGATCCATATGCGACGTGTAAATCCTTTCATTTAGATGTTACGTCGAAAAGTTATAAATTACTAATAGCGAGACTCTCAGGTAGGCCCATTTCAAAACATGAAAGCAAGAAACAACGAAATTTTTCTACAACTACAGAAAATTAAATTTCTTTATCAATCGTGTTAAAAACAAATGATTGATAATAAGATTTGGGGACCAAAATATCGTAAAATAATGGAGTCATTACCAAAGATTTTACAGATCTAATTGAAAAATATCACATCCCTATTTTTCATTTAAAAAAGTCATACCAGAAATAATAATTAATTTTTGTTCTCAACTGTAATGAACAAGCAAAAAAAGACTAAAAATGGGGGCCCTTTTGGTCGGGGGCTCCACCGCACTGCATCCGCTAGACCAGCGGTAGTTACGCCACTGCATGTAAGGCAAGGAGACCTACCTCAACGAGGAAAACAAGGGGGCTCACGGTAATGATGCACAGTGAGTCACAGAAAATGAAATAACATAATTCACAAGCCTAAACAAGTGAGGTTGTTTCCTTTGAATATGTACTGTGTGCATATATGTGCCTTTCTATCATCCCACAAATCGAGATCGCCGTTTTAAAATGTACATTAGATCAAAAAGAACACCTTTTTGGCTTAATGGCAATAACGACTTTTGATCAGCGTGATTTAAGGAACTACATACTAAATTTTTAGACAATTTCACCAAAACCTCATTTCCATAAGATTTGTCCGGGTTTCTTTCAAAGCAAATTTTTCATTTTTTCTTTCGCGCAAATTTGCGAATTCCGACTCATCCATTTCTCTACTGCGCAGAAATAGACAAAAGGCATAATAAAAAACCCAATGAGATGCTCTTGTACGGAGGTCAGGAGGAGAGATGGCACAGCTGTCCAATGATCCCGCGAGTTTAGAATGTTCTAAAACAACGTTAAAACAGCGAATGCGCAAGCGGTGTGCGTTCACGTTGTGGTCGGAAGGTGCGAAAGAGGAAATAAAGATAAAGACGGCGACGGAAAGAACTGACTGAGACTTTAAACAGAATAGATTGAGATTGCCTCGAGGACAGATTGAGACCTTAGAGAAGCAGAGGCGCTAAAACATCACGTGCTTTCTCGCTCGTGCTAAATTAGTGAAATAAACTCAAATTTTCGAAAAATTTTACATGACGTTCAAAATCTATCTTTAAGGAACAGATTTCATAGAGATTTCATAAGACAAAGACGGCGACGAAAAGAACTGACTGAGACTTTATATAGAATAGATTGAGATTGCCTCGAGAACAGATTGAGACCTTAGAGAAGCAGAGGCGCTAAAACATCACGTGGTTTCTCGCTCGTGCTAAATTAGTGAAATAAACTCAAATTTTCGAAAAATTTTACATGACGTTCAAAATCTATCTTTAAGGAACAGATTTCATAAATGGAATAATCACTATCTTTAATATTGTAGTTGTAGGAAGACTCCGACAAATTTTGAACTTTTGCAATTTTAAAAAAATTAGGATGTTCAAAGAAAATGAGACCTGCTTCATTCTCTTAAAGGTCCTTCACACAATACAACAACAACATTTAATAAAAAATGGAGCCATTTTTTTAACATTTTCAAAATGTCTCAGGGGCTTCATGTAAAATACACCCAAAAATAAAATTCTAGTATCAAATTCAAGAAGCCACGACATCAGACATCGATCGGAGAATATCAATTTTGAAGAAAATCACTTGAAAGGTTTAGCTGCCAGCGTTGTTCACAGACGGACGGACAGACATTTTGCCGTCAATCAATGTTTCGTTATCAAGGACTCACAAAAAATAAATTCTGGCTACAGAACGTGTGAGAGGATTTTTTTGTTAACTTAGCATTTGAATTTATCCACTTTTTCGTTACCAGGGCTCTGTAAAAATATTTTTCTGCCCAAAATTTGCGCAGGATTACTTAACTTTCAACTCCGTAGTTTGAAGGGAAAACGCCTGGGCAAAGAATGGGTAGAGAATGGAGATATTGACATAAATCCGCTGTACTATTACATTTCACTATTAATGGCACTTGTCGCGCTCCGGTATTATGTGGTAGCGAATAAGAGGCACTCGAGATTGAATATGCCTAGCACACGTTATCGACCTTGGCCATTATCCGATTTGCCGTTGGTGCCCGGATCTGCTGGCTGTTGGATTGGAGGAGAGCGTGTTCACGAGACAAACACGCCCTCTCATTGATTGCTGCGGAGAGTCATACCGAGAGGCAGTCCGCAACGCGGCAGCGACGTGGAACGCGGCCAAACCCAAGCATCTTGCCTGGCGTAATTGCCGAAGGGTTATGTCAACGGCAAGGTATTGGGACGGTTGGGTTATCTATAGATTGATTGATCGATTTGTGTTTCCGGGTGCGTCAACTTCTTAGGTCATTAGTCCCGTAAGTGTAAAGCGTGTTTTTCTCGGGAGGTGGCGATGATCTTTTCCCCGTTGAATGGCGAGATCTGGCACCAACCTACCGTCGACTAGCGGGGTTTTCCTACCAGATATCTCCCACCAGCGGGGCACCGCCCCAGCCGGGACAAGCTCTAAGCTCCCGGCCGGTCTCCCGGCATCTGTGGTAGTGTAGTGCATGCTAGTGTAAGTGTGTGTGTAAGAGGAGAGGATAGGACAAGGAATAGGAATGAAAGATCGCGCGCGGTCCATGGCCCGTTTGTTAGGGTACTGCTCCGGCATTTGCCTGGTGTTGATCGGAGAAACCACGAAAAACTACCGATCAGAGCAGCCGGCCGCTAGAATTCTCCTCCAGACAGCGACTGAATTCGACCTAGCTGACAAGCTAGTGTCGAAAATCCTGTCGCCGTCGGGAGTGGAACCTAGGACCTCCCGGTCAGAGGGACTGCAGTGACGTCAGGTTGATGCACTGAGCCATCTTTCCCGGTACGGTATTCTAAGCAGCTGTCAATGGACAATGGATTCGCTAGCAAATTACGCGAGCAGTCGGCCACTAATGTCGCAGTCGCAGCAGTCACCCGACAATGTGTACATCCGGAACTGCAAGAAGCTACTACGTATGGAAATGTATGCATGTCGTAAGACTCCCATTTCTTTTCTTGTTGATAAGGACTCATTGTCACCATGGCGATGCGACTGCATCAGCATGGGTGTGTAATTAATAACTTCGAATTAGCATCATACCCCGACCCAGGTACTCGTGAGATCTCTTAAGCCGGTATCGTTTCGGGCGAAGTAAACAGCATACAATGCGTCCAACCCGGTCACTAAGTACTTCGCCGCTGTCCAATTTTGTATTGCACTAGCAAAATACCCGGCTTTGCCCGGGCTTTTTTTAAACCCAATGCTTGTTATAGACTGAAAAGATTAATTTTATAAAAAACACGATATTGATTATTACATTTAATGTAATTGGTTCATATTTTAATAAAATACTATGATTTTCCTTCTTTTTATTTTGCAGTGCTACTGGATTTTGATCTGATCAGCTTTCCTTGGGGTCTCAAGTGTTTTTTCAAAATACCTAATTAAGTGTCCATACTCTTTACTTTCTCCACTTACTAACTAACGCAAGAAGAGAAAGTATTGTAATCGTACGCCGCAAAACGGCGAATTTTCGACACAAAAACTGGCATTGCTGGGCCCTGTTACCGAAAAAGTGGATAAATCAAGTTGCTAAATTTAGAAAAAAGCTCCCCTAACACGTTGTGTAGCCAGAATCCATATTTTGTGCGTCCTTCATACCAAAAAATTGATTGATGGCAAAATGTCTATCTGTCCGTCTGTGCACAACGCTAGCGCCTAAACCGTTCAACCGATTTTCTCCAAAATTGCTATTCCCCATTTGTTCTGGCTAATGTCGTGGACTCTGAAATTTGAAGCCAATATTTTAATTTTGGGGAGGTACTTTACATAAAACCCCTCGGACATTTTAAATTTTCAAAAAAATGGCTTCAAATTTTTTAATTAAATTCTGTTGTTGAATGGTGCGAAGGATGTTTAAGAGAATCAGCAGGTCTCATTTTCGTCGAGATCCCGATTTTTTAAAAACTGCAAAGAAATGTTAAAACTACAAAATTGCAGATAGAGATTTTTGCCTCCCACGAAGTCTGCTGTGCAAAATTAGCACTTTAAAAATGTCCTATACATATTTTTGTACAATTTAGTAATTTTCGGGAAATTTTTTGAAATTAATGAAACATACATGCGCGTCCCGTCGTACATAACGATAACATTGTAATATTGCGAGAAAGTATCTGCTGTTGTAGCACCACAAGATACTTTCCCATCAAGTTACGCACCCAAGTATCTGTTGTTGTAGCACAACCTTAAGTTCACTTTAAGGTCATGTACATTTTTTTGAAAATTTTAATAGTTTTCGCACAACATTGCGTGCAATATTTGCAATTAACACCGAATTGGGAGGTACTGCCACATCTTCTCTACAGCCCAGAGCTTGCTCCCTTGCGATTTCCATTTGCTCTTTTTCTGCCAAGCAAGGTATAATTACTTTAAATGTTTTTAAGGAATTGCTGTGAATTTGCCAAATGAAATCTGTCAATAACCTTCAATAATCCTTTATTCAAAATTTGTTTCAAACATCAAATGTCCTTGTTTCTTATTTTTGTCTGATATTCTACAAGTAGATTGCAAGTTACCTACACATATTTTTAAACAAAGAATACGCTTTGTTAACAACTTTCTCTCTTAATGTGGAAATGGAAGGATAGAAAAGAAGGTGGAGTTTAACATGCGAGAGTTCTCGCGCGGGTACACTAGTATTAACCTAGTTAATATAAACCTAATTCATATATTAACTCGTACGCCAACAAATTGCTCAGCCAGAGCTCTGTGTCTGAACTGCTTATGATCAGAATGCATGTATTGAACAAATACAATTCATCAATGAAACATGAACTGCACTTGCGTGTCGACCACACGCACTCCACTTACTGTGCAATACAAACTACTACCGTGGGAACGAAATTAATTTATTTTGTTTGTAAAAACTTGAAAGAAACAGTTAATGATATTAGAAAATATTCATTTACTGGTTTAACGATTACAATTAAGAAATCTTAGTATATTATTACATGATCTACAGGCCTCTGGCGGAATATATAGGAACGAATTTGCTCTTGGCGACTGGCGAAAAATAATGATTGTGGTGCATTAATTTACATATTATTTAAATTATTTATTTTCCGCATTTGTGTTGTATTAATCTTTACCAAACTTTGCAAGAACACTGCGACAATACTGAAGAAGATCCTGTAAAAATATATTATCTATTAATACACTACATTTTGTGGAATCGCTGTTGGTTCCATGTTGTTGAACTTCGTTCAACCATTCCATGTTGTTATTACTAGAATAGATTTTATGACGTACGGACGTCTCATTACACAAATGTATTTCTTTAAACATCTCTGATGTTGTAAACATTTACATTAAGGGCATTTCTTATTCATTATTACATTTGTGAGTAGAATTGATTCAAATAATTTACTAAGAAGTTTGTCGAAAACTTGAGTGAAAGTGAAGTTTTGTGTGAAAATAAGTTTCAAAATGCCCATTTTGAGTAACGTTAAAACGACATATCTTTAAAAACGGCTCCAATTTTTTTAATTAAAATATGCTTATAAGACCAAGTTTTACCCTTCAATTGTAGGTATTCTTAAAGTCATATTCAAATTTTCTAATTAAGGGTCTAAAAATTGAGAAAATGTAAATTGGATCGTAATTTCACTTTGATCCTATTTGACTAGCGCAGTACTCCCTAGCAGGCGGACAGGTAACCACAGCTTGCAGCATGCGAGGGTAGATTTAGGTAGCTCTCTGCTAGGTGATCTTGGCTGAATGAACTGCCAAGAAACTATTCAATGTAAAATTTTAACTTATAAACGTTACCATAAATCGTAGAAAAAGTACCATATGAAACTCGATGTAATGGGTATTAATACACTCGTGTGAAGTTTACGATCCTCGCTCGCTACCCATCGTCACATCATCGTTTCATAATGTAGTGAGAAATATCACAAACTTGCATTAATATCATACACTTCTGAATCGAAAGAAAATGTATCAGCAAGTCAAAAGCAGGTTCGGCAAGTGGGCGACGGACGCGATGCGTTTGGGCGCACTGGCTATTTCACGCTCGCTTTCACCCCGGACCGGAGACCGCGCATCAGGACAAACAGGGAAAGTGACCGATGGCGCCCGATGCGCGCGCCCTCTTCATTCCAGAAGGGCTCGGGGCGCACGCAACGCCTTACGCAACCGCTGTGAAAGACATCAGGGCAGACAGTAAGCAATGCTCCGCCACTGGATTGCCTCCGGAGTAGGCAAGAGGAGCAACGCTTGCTCTGAAGTGCATATGCTGATTTAATAGAGGAAAGTACCCAAACCCTGGACCCCATTTTGTTTTCGAATATTTTTAAAACTAACTTTATGTCCAATTAAATCAAAATATTTGAATTGCGTATCTTAGTTAATTATACAAATGATATATTCAACTTAAAATTACAAAGGTCTGCGAAAAAAAACCTCTCGGCGCTTTTGGTTCTGATGGGTGATTTTAATTCATTTAAGTTAATACTTTCAAAGAGCAGACGGGTAAACAAAAAATCTTGATTTGTGAAACTTTCACGAAACTCACAGTGAATCAACGATTTAAAACTTGATATACATAATTCTACTGAAGGAAGAAGTATAAATATGTCTACAAGCGGTACACATTTCATGCACATTGACAATATACTTACATTAACAATAATGTTATATTTATACAAAAAATGTCAGACTCTCCTAACGCTTTTTTTGTTGAAAGTTTGCCTTCTCGATCATCTTCTGTGAAATTCTACACTTCATTTCTTTAAAACAAACGTAGTTTGCCATCATCACTTCAAAATATCGGCCGTGATAACGTTTTTCCATCTTCTTCAGGACTTGATGAAACTTCTATTTTCATCTTCTCTGTTCATCACTGAAATTCCCCAGATTATCAGGGAAGAAATCAAGGTGGTTATTAGAAAATGAAGTTTGATGCTCATGGTACATCATAAAAAGTTCTTCCATATTTTCATATGTTTCCTTTAAATTAATAAAAGGGGGCGAGCACTGATATTGAGACATATTGATTTACAATATGAAGCAGTACGCTTTAAGGCTGCATTTGGAAGAATCTATAAACAACTTTCATTGATCACTAGAGACTGGATTTTTATGTAATTACATATTTTTTGTCTTTCTACTTACCGTTCTCAAAATTATAATCTTGGAGAATCATAGCCCTCCTAACACAATATCGAATAATTTTGTTACATATTTTTTCATATTTAGTACTATATTACATATGTCACATATTTTTCTGTTTTCACAAAATATTTTATCAATTTTCTTCAATTTAATTTCATATTTTTTTGTGAAAAGACTTTTTTTTAAATCAGCATTTTCCCTATATTATTGGGGAAATCTAGGTGTCCAAAATAACATTGACACCACGTTTTGTGATCTGTAACCTTAAACTGTAACCTTCGATGAATATGCTACAGTGCTGGTCGTATATTTCACCAGTTTGTGCGATGACTTCTATTGCCAGTCTGACTGCTAAACGACGGTCCTGGATTACAATAGATGAAGCTTGTACTACTGACGAGAAAATTGTATGACGTAAAGTGAGCAGTTTTTTCTAAAGGTAATTTCTTACTAAGTAAATGGATTTTAATTGTTGAATTTGAATATTACATATTATATCGGATTTTACATATTTATTACATATTCTTACTGTTTTCATTACATATTTATGTACATATTTTGACGTTTAATACTACATATTTTTCCGGTCTCTATTGATCACCGATATGTCTTATTACAAATTTTGAAAGTACACCACGAATGTTGTTGCAGTAAACAAACTGACTCTCTTTCGTGAAATAATCATGGAAATCTTCTTCTTTCTTTCGATACCAGTAAAAAGGGCCGGGAGCGAGCACCTTTTTCTCTTTCAACAGTGAGCCTACAACTTGCGCCGATTCCTTTGAGAGGCCAAGATCTCGAACCAAATCATCACGTTCTTCTTGATTAAACAATCGGGGTCTTCTATCTTCTTTAGGGAAATCAGGAAATGCAGTTGATGTACTAGATGATTAAGTCACATGTGGGTTAATATAGGAATATCAGGATCATTTGATACGGGACTAAAGGCTGAACTATAAGGGACTAAAGACTGAATATTCAGGTTAATTATTTCTTTCATACTTTTCTTATTATGTACGTACACGTTCACCGTGAAAAAGTAAGAGTGTTTACATAATTCGTTTGTTTTCTCCATACCATCGCAATACCAAAAGATAAAGAATTCTGCATCCGTTGACACCATTTTCTCAAACCTCTTGTCCTCAAACGTCCGTCTGTCCTTTCATACCGACAAATCGGTATGAAAGGTGAAACGTCTGTTGTACCACCAATCATCGCGATGATGTTTGAGTAGGAGCGTTCAGAGCTTGGGGCAGCTGGGACAACTTCCCTGTACCCCATTTCATTGGGACCCCGAAAATTTAAAGAATTTCAATATTTTGCTAAAAAACATTTCATATAACTGGTATAACATTAGCTAAGTGTACGGAAACGCTACAAATTAAATAACAAAACGGATGCCCCAGTAATCAGGTAGGCGACGGGTGTATACCAATCTACGGCTTTTTTATTCTGTTCTAAGGCTGTAGGTCGCTTAGTGTAACGTTTAGAAAAAATATACAGAAGCACGAAATTTTATCCTCTTTAAAAATTTTGGGCGTATTTATCACAATTATCTATCAAGCAGCTATGCCAGTCATGGTCACTGTGCCCGCTCAGTGGGCATTATATGCGATTTGTGCGCTGCGGGTGGCATAATTATTTTGTTTGTAACTATCACTTCTCCCTCACTCCTTATCCCTTGGAGGAGGGGAGTCTTACCCTTGTGTATTTATTTCCAGGTGTAATTTCCCAGCAATAAATTATAACAAGTTTTGTTTAAATGACATTGTTCCCACGTTGAGCTGGAATACAGACACATACATATCCATCAATTTTTAGGGAATAAATTAAAATATTTGGCAATGAGTACGTTTATGAGGCAGTGTTTAAACCGGCGATGAAATGAATGATAGTATTATATTATAACTTTTATATTTATCAGAGGTTGATTATATTCTTACAAACATATATATGTTTGCACACATTTTGGACAAACGAAAAAATAGCATTTATTCGAAAATCTGTAGTTTTATTGATAATTGGTTAAGAAAACAATGTTTTATACAAAAGTTGTCGGAAATTATATCCTCTTTAAAATTTATTTGAATTCTTCTACAAGACTTAATAATAAAGAGCTACAGAGAAAAAACCGAAACGAGTCATAAGAAATACCCGTTTTTTTAGTTACCACAGAGTCTGGGAGGTCGAAAACTTGGGGTTTTAACTACTGGGTCCGTAAAACGTACTAAAAGGGTAAGTTTGTGTGACCTTTTTCCAGATACACGCCCTTTTTAAGTATCTATCAACTGGACTATTTCTATCTACTTCATAAGCGGTAACAAAAAGAAAAAATAATGGAAAAAGGTGCATGAAAATGTTTTTAAATTCAGAATCACAATGTGGATTTTGTAAGATAGGTCTTTAAACATCCGAATTAGTTCCCCACCCTCTCTGTCACATCACTACTTTACTTCACTAATTAACAAGAAATTCTGAAAAGAAGAAAATTGCACTTTTGAGAAAATCCAAAGCGCTAATCTAAAATCTGCTATAGGTTTGATAATATTTAATGTGTATAACAAATAATGAATTAGTCCTTATGCATACCCACTTATAACTTCTCACCATAATCGGAAACTAGAATAGGCGGCTAACTGCCTTTCCGCGTGCAACGAAAGAGTTGCGTTCAGGTTGCACTTGGTCCTAGAAGATGCGGTTATGAAATTCCCACGCTGCAAACACAGAACCAGGAAAACGCCTCATCGCGAGCGACGGGTCGTCGGCTCAGTCCCCTTTGCTCCCATTAGATAGACTCCAAAGACTTTCCCAAAGGAACCAGAGTGAATACGCAAACCACCGCAACAATTAATATCCAAACTCTAAAGCAGAAATGACTCGGACTTCTAAAACGCTACTTCCGAAGAATCTTGAATTACCTTCCTCAATTGGATTGAAGCCAATAAAGCATAGTGCTAAAGGAATATTTGATAGTTACATGTTCTTATTTTTCCTTTCAGTTTCGTATTCGGGAGAACCTTGGAATTTACAATCTAAAGGAAAAAAGTGAAGAATATAAAAATAGATGGGCAGACTATCTAATAAGGATGGAAAATAATCGTTTACCTAAGCAACTCCTTTTCTACATAACTAGAGAGAAAACAGTATTGGTAGACCCAAAAGAAGATGTGATCAACGAATCGCAACAAACCAAGAGGTCTAATGCCTGAGAGAGAAGAAAATTCGTGATATTCAGTTACCAAATTGCGGTCCAAATTCGGTTACCAAATTGAAATAACACCATATCACTATGTTCACATGGACCAATTGAGAGTTTCCAAGAGGCATCTCTCAATACATCGACAGAAAAAGTAAACATTTGAAACAGAGATGTAAATCGTAGTAATAATACTAATATTGGCAGAGATTATAATAAATTATAAAATATTAAATTCATTTGAGATTTAATAATGGTAGAAGTCTTCTCACAGTGAAGATGAAAATAATTTTCAGTGGAGTTAAACACGAATCCGTTATTTTACTGTAAAATATTTTCCCTATAACAGTAAATTAAGAGACCGAGCTAATGAGTCTCATTTACATTTGTCACCGCAGGAAAACGTTCTGCAACGTTCCTAAAATTAAAGCTTACATCTACATTGTAAGATATTTTTGAAAACTGTTAAAATTCATTGAAAAATGTTATCCATACAATGTGCATTGCCCAATCGCATTTTTACATCCATAATTACCACCGTTACAAGTGTCGCGAATATATTAATTTGAAAAAATTGTGATGGTCGCTCAGAAAATTAAGGAAAAGTGATCAAGAACCATTGTAATATTATAATGAGTATAGCAAATAATGAAATTAATTATTAAAATTATTAAACAAATATTGAAATAACCTTGACGTTAATGCGACTTTAAATAAAATAAATTTAAAAAAATATTGAAATATCATTGAGTAAAGGAGGGCCCCTTGAATAATTTTTTCATTCTTCTTTTTACCAATAGCCTTTATTACAATTTAATTGTTTGATACCCTGTTATTGTCAGGTCATTGTCCCTATTTGGTTTCAGACACACCCTCTTCTTGCAGAAACTGAAAATTATAAATTCATATTTTTGACACCCATCTGTACAACGTCTTCCTAAATAGTAATAATAATATAAAATATTAATATACGATGTATTATATCGTAGTGTTCATTATCTCAGAATAAATATGGAATGCTCGCCAATTGCATGGGGAGTTAACCCAAATAAAAGCAACGTTTGTCTACTTTTTATCGCTAAAAACCGACCTAATAGTCGGCAGCGGGTGTCTGACCTAGGGAGGAAGAAGCCGTGACGCCGCAAGCCCGGCCAGCGGCGGCGGCGGCGGCAGCTTCTGGAAGGCATAGTGCCCTGTTCGTGTGGCTGCGATCGAGGCGATCTGCCGCCCACGCCCTCTTCTCCTCCCTCCTCTCTGGCAGTGGGTCGAGAGCCACGCGTTTCTGACGCGTCCCCCCCCCCGCACGGTGGCCTACTCTCGCGCGCATTCCCTTTTTGCTCCCACGAGACTTGCACACGTCCGCTACAGATTCCTGTCCGGCACTGGCTACAGTGTTAGATTGAAGTCAACCTCTGCGTAGAGGAGAATTACGGCGATCGGCTGCTCTGGTCGGTAATTTTCGGTGGTTTCTTCGATCGGGAAGACGAAGGGATTGCCGAAGTTGTACCCCAACAATCTTCCCTTCCTCATCCTTGCCCCCTCACAAAAACGTACTCGTACTACACTACTACACATGGCAGGACCTAGACAGGACTTATAAGAGTTCGTCCCGCGACACCTGCGCAGGGAAATCACCCCAAGCCGACCTGTGAGATGGCGCCGTACATCACAAAGATGATCTCTGCCACCTCTCAGAATATATCACGCAATTGACTTACAGGACTTAATGACCTATGTAATTGGCACGTCCGGTATCAAAAAATGCAAATAAACTTCTGATTCCGAAATAGGAATCACGGAAGTATGCAATTTTATGTTTGAAGCTAAAATGATGTTTACCTTTTCCATGTCTCAAAAGAATAAGAGTGTAAAGATATGGTTCCACGTGGTATTCTAATCCGCCAAGGAGAAAATCTGTGGTGAGCATAACCGCCTGCTTTAGTTATGAATTCAAATAAGAAGTATTTTATGAACTTAAATTGCTAAAAATACAGTTATTCTTACATTATCTTCGCGTGCTAGTTGCGGATGAAAAAAGAAGTGTCATAATTTGGGAAAACAGGCGGATGAGTGGAATTCACTCTTTAAAAATAATTACTATTAAAAATAATTAGGAAGCTTTGCCCACCAATTTCGCCCATCTTTGCCTTTATGTTAAAATCGAGTTCTGGTATACATTTCATCATCACAGCATAAAATAAATATCTTTGCCTCTCTTTCCTCGAACGCCATGATCTTTGGGCAACCCGCCCACCGCGGAGTTTCCATTTCGTTCCTTTGCAAAGGAATTCTGATATGTTTGTGACATCACAGGAAAGTGTCATCCATGAAACAAGGAGGAAAAGTGGTCAGGCCACTGACGTGCCGGGCTCACTCGGAACAGTTGGACAACACTGGAAAGTCGGGACATTCGAGATCTACTTGCTTACATTCTTACTTTCATGCGAGAGCAAGCACATGTTTTAATTACTCATTCCCATTTCTTTCAGATATTTCGAAAATAAAATTATTAAAATCAAATTTAACACTTAACAATTTTGTACCAAAGCTGGTCCTATTTTTTTTGCTAACTTTCCTGCAAAATTTCTGCGTGAAGGATATTATTTACGGTTCGAATATTAGCAATATTTTTTTTATTCCACAATAGAGTTAACATTTTTGTCAATAGACCTAGTATTAAAATTTTGATTGACATTATTAGTAAATATCTTAGCCGATATACAGCTATCTTTATTATCACACTTTGAGGTTTGCATTTTAAAAAGAACGACATCAAGTATACGGTAACATGCATACATCTAATGCACACACTGAAGGGAAATTCACCAGCAATGTTGTATCTTTAAATACGTTGTGTCTATTTTAAAATCCATTCATTATATAACATAAGCAAACAAAATGTATTATTTAACATAATTTATTATTTAACATAGCAATTTATTATTTAATACAACAATTTATTATTTAACATAGCAAAAACTTTTTTTCAAAACTTCGTATAATATATTTTTGTATACAAGCATTAACAACGACCTTTTCTGTCCCGAGAAATCGTTCATAATCGGGCATTTTAAGATACAAATGATGACGTATTAACATTTTACGGCACGAATGATTGCGTCATCACAGCCAATCGCAGCGAGAGTATCGTGGGGAGGTGGAGGTAAACAGAACATCCGATCACCGTTTTCTCGCACAGATGTAAATTGCTCCTAACGAAGCTCGTTTTCAAAATATGCACTCATGCAATAAAGCTAAACATTATAAACTCATTGCATAAACTACTATTATTTTATTCCGGTTGGTAAACATGTAGAGATAATTCATGGAAGTTATAGTCCTTGACCAATAGCAAACCTATGGCCAGGAAAAGAAGTAATGATCCCTAGATTTTCACCCGCAGTAATGGAAATCGTTACTCAGCATCTATCGATCTTTGGAGGAGGAGAGTCTAGCCGATATTGACACATCCTGCTCTCGTCACGTCGGACGGAATGTTTTTAGGTAGGAGGTGGACCATACGCATGCGCCTTGACGTAGAATCAGCCTCTTGTCTGTCCCAAGGATTGGAATGTTAGGGAAGCGCATATAATGTGCTCTTGTTTACGGTACTACCAGAGGCAAATCAAGATAAAGTGGCGCACATGGCAAACACTGAACTTCCGCCCCCGTCTGACGTTAGCGCGCTGCATACTGACGAAAGTTTCTTCACAAAAGATATAGAAACAAGATCAGGAAATCCAAGTATACTTAATATTACAGTGACATTGCAAAAAGAAGTGTAAAGTTTTCTGTGAGAACCAGATGAGAAAACATCGTATCATTTATTCAGGTCAAAGAGCCACATGATATTGTATTTCTTCCTGAAGACAAATTGTAACTAATGGTGCTAAAGAAGGGCACAGTTTTTTTCGAACTAGTTAGTTTCATAATTTATGTAATATGAGCTAGGTTTTCGGCCTTGCGCCATCCTCTTGCTAACTGCCATCTATCACTGCCCAGAGCATTTTTGTTGAAACATTTTCGGATTTTCGGTTTCCTTATGGTAGAACCGAAATATTCCTTTAAAAATTTTAAAAAAGAGTAAAACCTCGTCCTTGAGGGAAATTTTCGTTGAAAGATATGGAGCCGTTTTTAAGAAAATTGTATTTAAGCATTTAAGCGCAATGCATTAGTTGGAATAATTTTATTACTGAAATCGCTCATTGGTGTTTCTGGTTGCGAAAGATGCACCCATTATTACTGTACGTCTCATTATCTGCCCACGTTTTCTTGAGCTTTCATTTCACAAGATACGAAAGAAGTAAGGGGGTTATGCTTAGTATGTATTTCTCTTTATGATTCAGCGGTAATGTCTGCGCCCCATATATTATAGCAGGAAGTACACCGTACAACACAGCAGGAAGTACCTACATTAACATACATTAATTTTAAAATGATCAGTAAGGTAAATGGGTGATTTTAAACAAGCTACGACTCTTCAGAAACTATTCAATAGATCTCTAGGAGCCGGGGTAGCAGATATGTAAAATGTGACGTACAGGTATGAAGAAAACCGGGGAATTCAGTAAGCCATATCGTTTTCTTAGTCCAATCTGTTCTAAAAAATAGTTCTTCAAATAAGATCATCTTCAAGTTTTTGAAAAACAAGTAATTTTTGCGTAATATATGCTTAAAATAAAGGCAATTAATAATTTTTGATATTTTGTGATGTGTACATTTACTTGAAAAATAAAAGGAGTAGGTTTCGAGAAATTTATGCTTGAAGAAAAAGCAACTTAAATTCTTGTTCTCGAAACCGGCTTCAAATTTTTTCTTTCAATTTTTTGTCTGGGCCAAAGTTAAACTGTAGGCAAATACAATAAATAAATGGCATAATGCTCAAATAAATAAAATAATTCGTTATAAACTTTTTTTTTGCTTAATTGATATGAAAATTGCCATTTTAGAATGTTCCCGTGAATTTATAATTGCCATCAGTCACACATTTTACTGTTACATATCACCTTTTTTAGAGGCATAATTATATTCTCCAGTAGCAGTAATAGTTGTAGTAATAAGATATATAAGGCACATCGGCTAACGTCCTCGAAATGTTATTTTTTGATATTATGACGTATTCTAAATAACGGCCAGAGGCCCTCGGGGTTCGAAGTCACCCTCGGGGAAAAACATCTACTTAACGTCCTTGATACATAAATAAATACTAAAGGCAGTTTCAAATCAGTAAAGAACATTCAATGGCCCGATATAATAGATACAAGAAAGATGTCCATATTTATGGTATATTTTCAGAATGTATTTAAAATACCCAGTTCTACGTACTTGCAACGATATTTTTTTCATATTTATGGTTTCTTCATTAAATAATTATTTAATTTTCTCAAAATAGAGAACATTACTATTTTTTCACTCACCCGTTGAATTTCCGTTAGATATTGAGTGCAATGAATGCGATTAGGGAATGAAGAAATTGATTTTCGTGATTGCATATCCATCGGCAGCGTAATTTATTTATTTAAAAAAATATTAATAAAAATGGCACTCAATATGAGAGTAGTAAGATACTACTTTTTTAAATTTGAAATTCTCTTTCCTGAAATAAATTATATCCGTAATCGACAGTAATTATAATTTAACTTTTTCATATAAATTCCACAAACCGTCTTTACACAGTAGCGTCTATGACAACACTATCCGCCTTCCCGTATATATAGCACTGGCACGGCCCTAATATCCACATGAATTTGATCGAAGAAAATCGCAGAAAGCGCTATTTAGAGTGCATTACATGAGAATTCTCAAAAAAGCTCAACTCTGTTTTTCCCGTCAGGGGCCAGGTTTAATCAAAGCTGTATCCCTCGCCCCATCCGGCGTTACATTGACACCCTATCATCTGCAACTAACGTCTTTGGATTTGATTGATTCGTGTTTCCGGGCGCGTCAACTACTTAGATCATTAGTCCCGTAAATGTAGTGCTTTTTTCTCGGGAGGTGGCGATGATCTTTTCCCCGCCGGATAGCGAGATCTGGCGTCGACCTATCGTCGACTAGCGGGGTTTTCCCTTCAACCAGGTATTTCCCACCAGCGAGGCACCGCCCCGGCCACCACAAGCTCTTAGCTCCTGACCGAGCTCCCGGATGTGTGGTAGTGTAGTGTATGTTAGTGTAAGTGTGTGTGTGTAAGAGGAGAGAATAGGATAAGGAAGAGGAAGGAAAGATCGCGCGCGGTCCTTGGTCCGTTTGTTAGGGTAGGGTCATTCCATATTAAATCAACACAGTCATTTTACATCACCATCTCAGATTCAGATAAAATTTGACGCATAGGTAGTATGAATGAAGAATAAGAAAACTACAAATTTTGAGTAAAATATTTCCACCAGTTTTTGAGATACAGCCATGTAAAACTTTGCAAAATTGGGTTCCCGAAAATTTTTAAACTGATGTAAAACCTCACCAAGTTAAGATAGAGAGCTGGAACAGGTGTAATTTTTCAGCTTTCTTTATGGCCTTTTATATGATATACAACTCAATAGGGGTTGCGTTCAAAACGTTTTTCAAATTTGAATTTAAAATTTTGATTTTGAGTTTCTTCAAAATGCTCATCTTCAAAAAAATTGAAAAAATTCTACAATAATCCTTATGTGTTTCCAAATAGATGCTGCAAGTTTGAAAATGGGACTGCAATGGGTTCGTATGGTAATCTTTACTTTAAATGCACAATATTTACTTTCTCCAGATTTTACTGATTTAAAATGCATTTTATTTCAAATTATAAGCCCTTATATATACAAAATATTAATGTGTTGTTTTATTGTAATTATTATCATGATTATTATTATTATTATTATTATTATTATTATTCCACTACATCATGACTAAAGATGTTACGAGTCGGCTGAATATAAAATCTACTCCAGGTTGCAACCAGCTACCAAAGGTTCTGTTCCAAATAAAGCGATTTCTTGCACTTCCCAGTCTTTTGAATTAACTGGGAATTAAGACAAGTTCTTACTCAAATTTTGTGGAACAAATCCCAGAGCTCCGATAACTATCGGGACGACCTGTGCTTTTACGCACCACATTGATGTTGATGTAATATGGAATGACCCGGTACTGCTTCGGCATTCGCCTGGTGTTGATCGGAGAAACCACGGAAAACTACCGATCAGAGCAGCCGGCCGCAAGAATTCTCCTCCAGACGGCGACTGAATTAGACCTAGCTGACAAGCTAGTGTCGAAAATCCTGCTACCGTCGGGACTCAACCTAGAACCTCCCGGTCAGAGCGACTGCAGTGACATCAGGTTGGTGTACTGAACCATCTCTCCCGATCTAACGTCTTTGGAGGAGGCGTCCACCACTCCCTCACAATTTTCCCTCTCCCTTTAGTTCGCCATGACGTGACGCTATCCATTGTTAATCCACTGAGGTAGTCACGGCTCTTCTCAGCTGGTTCCTTGGTCATCCCGTAGATGCCACGGTAATGTGGTACTACGATCCTTAGCAGAACGGTACTTAATGACAAGATAGTGTAAGGAATTATTAATGCAAGCCGGTTGAATGCATACTGGAGTGGAAATAGGAGTACCACGAGAAAACCTGCCGCAAACTCGCTTTGTCCACCACAAATTCCACTTGACCTAGGGAACTAGCGGTGGAAGGCACAACAATGGCACGGTCCACCCACTCTACAGGGGCTTCTATTAAGGCTAGCCCATGAGGAGAAAAACAGCGTTTACTTTTCATGAGAATTCTCTATTCAAATAGTGCTATTGTCCGATTTAGCTAATTAGCTGGCGCCGAGAAATAAGGTGATTCGAATATGAGACCTCCCTTTGCGTGTTCGCAACTGCACACGCGGAAACAGAAGATGGGAGCATTCTTTGAACTTATGAGGTTTTCTTAACTATTTAAAAAAGCTAAATGTAGGTGATACAACGCTCCAGTAATATAATTATTTCAAACTTGGTTTCTATGTAATAGACACGTCATCAGCTACATTATTAAAATGATGGTTAGCCTCAAACGTAACAGTTGTGATGGTGAATAAGTTGACGTGTTCCATTTAAGAAATGAAATGCTAAACAAACCAGCTTTAAAAATAACATCTATAAGTTTGAGCTTTCCAAACAATCAGAATATATCCCGATGCCGTCTCTGCCTACTTTTAAAATTCCCTCTCCCTCTCGGTCAGAACACTTGTGGGCTGCGAGAGCTTCTTGGCAGCTCTGCTGGGAAAAGTTATTCTTTGGGAACGAAAGCCTCAGTCGAGCACCTTCGAATTAATTTGCTTCAGACTGTTCTCGTCTCAGTGGCATCAATCCCCCTCTTCACGAACGCGAGAAGTAAACTAGGTCGCGGACTAATTTGATGAGTATAGCGTAGATCGTGGTCGGAGCAAAGAAAGCATCATATTGTACTGCATTCACTGAACTTGGAACAGAAGAGTTGTCAATTAACTTACAAGTCTGAAAATTCCCCAAACTACAAAACGTACTCATCAATTAAGGAATCTCGATTGGGGTACCGTATCATTCAATATTTCGCAAAGTATTCAATACGTATTCCTTTCTGAAATGAGCTTTTCAATACTTTATCTGGAGGGTCGGGGCTCGAATTTAATTTCATTGGATGGAACCATTCCAGAAAATAAATTTCATTACCAAAATTGTTTAATCCTTTGAGTTGTTTTCAACATTCCCATGTTCCGGTATGCATTACAATCGTATACAATTGCAAGCAATTTATTAATATTTATGATATTTTGTATTAAATATATTCCGAGTTATTGTGTAAATAGTGGCATGATTTAGTAAATATGCTGATGAACAGAAACGTACAAAATATTTTTTCAAAAGGAAACACACACACTAATCAAGAAGAATTAAATTCATACAGCATTCCATTGTATAAAGTATGTTACCAAACAGTATTTAGTAATATTTCATTAACTAGTATAGCATATATGGATACACAGTACAACAGAGCTTTACATACCAAAGGTGTAAACTAGTGGGGCTAAAACAGCACATATTTTCTCACCTCTTGGTAAAGGCTATGTAATATTATTATACGCATATCAATTAAGCAAAATAAGGTTTATAACGAGTTATTTTACTTTTTTGAGCATTATGACTTTTATTTATAAAACCTTCTTATATATTAGCTTAAATAAATCGAATTCATTTCGTTTCTTTAAATGCGGAAAGAAATTAACGAACTATCACTTTTTCAACATTTGTACCTGTTCTAAAGAGTGCTATACAAACTTTATGAGAATTCTGTTTATATTTTACCTCTGGCTTTAGCTAACAACGTCTTGGATTCAAATGAACTCACTGGTGTCTGCCCTTGACTGTTATGTAGTCGCGCTGGTTACAAATATAATAGAATTTCTATACAGATTTGAATGGCATCACAATCAAATTCTATTCATTTGATTAACAGGAGGATGCAAATAGAGTGCATTGTTCAAGAACTCACGCAACCGGTCCACGCCGTGAATTCTGCTGTGACTTCTCGAATGTTTCGACTCCTGTAGGCGAGATCGAATGTCCAGGGTCATCCAGTTCTGCGCTTCTGGTCATCCAGTATTCCGATGTGCTGGCGCATCAGCGCAAAAACAGGCTCGTTCCTTTGTACTGCGTCGCTCAAGTCTATTCACATTTCTCTCAGTTCAATGACATGAGAATGACGTTCTTCGATAATATGATATCTTCACTACGATTACCTCTATCTGCTCGGTTGTCCGGCAAAATGACTGAGATCTTGGTGTGTTACTTCTAATTCATAGAATTCCTCAAGAAAATCTCTGATTGGCAGAATCAGTTGTGCATACGATTCTCAGTGTCGCTGTTCTATACACAGCCCTCTGTCGCTCAGTTTCAGTACTAGGTTAGCAGGTTGCAGCGAAAAGGCCCTGTTCTGAAGCTCTTCGGAAGCGTTAGCATGTATACGCTAGCTAGGGGTTACATATTCTCTTTCAATTTTCTCCTCGTATGTAATAAAGTACGGTAAAAAATGTTATCCTAGTCCTATTTTCGGTATATTTTCAAAAATTGCAAAAAGTTAACATTTTAAAACTACAAAATTTGAGGTATAGATTAGACAAAGTCTGTTCCAAACAATTAGTTCTTTGAAAAGGCCATGTATACATTTTTGAAAAAAAAAATGTCTGAAATTTATGAAAATTCTTAAAAAAATTCTCAGAAATCGCTCATTATCTTTTCTTCAAATTTGTTTCACGGATAGAAGGGACGCTGAAAATAATGGCGTGGATCTTATTTTTGTTGAACTTCCAACATTTTTTAAATTTACGAATTTAGAAACAACGCGAGAAAGTGTGTGCTGTGGAGCACCACTATTTATTCTTGCAGCCACGTTTTTGTTTTTCGTCACTGTAAAGTAGCATTTAGTCGCGATGGTTTTTATTCTAAGCAGTTTTGATGGGCGAATCGACATAAATATGACAGCGATATTATTTATCTATAATATTCTAAGTGTTTATGTGTAAATATTTTCGGACCTGATAATCTGACAGCAAGGCTATTTCTAGAATTACACATCTACTACCTGTGAGCAGTATGTTTTTGCATAATGTATCGGTGAAAACGATTATTAAGTTCAGGACTTAACAAAGACACTTATTTTGAAGTTGTTGAAAAAGTTATATAATACAGGATAGAGATGAAGATAATGTAATGAAATGAAATGAAATTGGCAGGAATTATAAAAGATGTTGTCGAAATTGTTATAAATGCAATAACTTTGGAGTTCTCGATTCTCGTTTTTCTTATGGAGATAAGAAAGAATCAAAACTAGTGAAATAACTCACAATGAAAGAATAAACAATTTCTTCATGGGGTTTTATTTTTGCAACATTTAAAAATAGAATGTGAAATAAATGTTTGATGTACTGTGTAACTAAAATGAATCTTTCAAACTAAGTTAAAATGAAGGTTCTTTACTTCAATTAGAAGACAGAATCTTTATTTCCATATACTTTAGCATATTACGTAAAGATAATAATTTTTCTAAATATTTTTTTATAAATTAATTCAAACTAGTGGTGCTACAACAGCACGTACTTTCTCTCGATATTGTGAATGACTATGTAATATTATAACACGACAGTTTCTGTCTTACACTTCAACTACCATTTGAAAATTTCTGAAACAAAAGAAACGTGAAAAATACATTTAAAAAAATTTCAAATGCTTAAACGAGAACAGCTATCTGCCATTGAATTAAGTGTATTCACGTTCTACATACATGTTCTAACCAAGAATGCATAATGCATATTTTAGCAGTAAAAAATTGTTAGTTAATATTAACGCCAATGAGAGGCAGCTGTCATTACCACCTTTTTTTAATAAGTGGGGCGTTATCACAATGTACAACGGGTTGCACCAAGCAACAATGGCCGCTAATTCGTTTGAGAAACACATTTTGCAAATTAGCATTCCTGAATATATTTATATATTCAATTATTATATTAATAATGATCAACATTTCCGCAAATAACATTATCCCCAACACTCATTTCGGTTTCAAACCTAACCATGCCACGACACATCAGTTACTTCGAAACACCAACATATTGTAAACGCCTTTTATCACAAACAGCGCACTTTATATATTTTTCTTTACATCAAAAAAGCATTTGACAAAGTATGGCATCAGGGCCTACTATATACATCACGTAAAATGGGTCTCCCCATATATCTTTACAACATTATACAAAGTTTTTTAAATAACAGGTACTATATGGTTAAAATTAATACAACTTTCTCCCAAAAATTTCCTACTTATGGAAGAGTGCCTCAGGGATCCTGCCCCTCTCCTCTTCTTTTAATATCTATCTTTCAGACATTCCAACGTTATCTTTTTTAGACATTGCACTACACGCTGATGACACTTCACTCTTCACTTCACATACACACATTTTATGTGAATATGTCGCAAAGCCACCAGTAGTGGCCACTGCAAGTGTAGGCTTCTGTTGCCCTTGTCGATAGAGTTACCATTGCCGGGAGTCGCTGCGTCCGAGGTACAGGTGTCGGCCATCTTACTGCGAGTTTCCTCAGGGCGAAATGTTTTGGCGGCAAGACGTCAGATCTGACGTAAACAATGCACTGAATTTGAAAAATCAGTTGGTATGAGCAGTGTGAAACAGACGGAACAGCACAACGATATATTTGCGTTTTTCAAACAAAATCGAAACTTTTTAATTGTTTGAGGGATTTTCTTCAGTTCCAGTGTATATAAAAAATCATAGATACCTCTCACGTGGTCAGAGGTTGCATAGTTTTCTTTCAATATCTGAGTGCTTTGCATGTAAGTAATACAGATCTGTCGATAGTAATTGGGTACAGTTTAATTACAATGAATTTATGAATTTATATACTCTCTGGAATTTATAGTTTTTTTCCATGAGTGTTTTATTTTCTTACTTACACTGAACTATACTAACCGTGCGTAGGTTGTTTTTTACAACTTGACGTGACGTGTCCGGGGAAAAAAAAGTGTTTTCTGCGCGCTTCTCTCACGTTTTTCAGATGTTTTAAGAAAATACTACGTACGCGTTTGAGTAAGCAAAAATCCCCATTTTTCACGGTCGCAGAAAATACTTTTTTTAAGAAGTATAGGTCTAATTCATCTCGTTAACTACCCCCTTGTATTTTTCCATTAAATGTCCCAATAATTTTCACTCCATTCATTAATATTGAAATAATTTTCATCTTTCCAACCTCAAAAACTCACAACATTACAATAATAATACAAAAACAATACAGTAATGCCTTATTAAAAAGATAGATGGTTCATTAATTAAACTGTCACTAAATATTACCATAACAATTATAAATAATTAGTATAATCCAGCCATGTAGTAACATATCGCAAAGAGAAATTCATAACTCAGGAAACTTTCCAAGCCAGTTTCTAATTACATAGGTCGTTTGATGTTTTTGGTCAATTTCTATGAAAAAGCGCGAACGAAAACTGGTCGTGAAAAAGCTGTGCGCAAGAAGGGTGGCGCGATAGCTCAATTTGGATCAAAAACTGACTCACATTTAAAAACAGAATCTGGTAATGTTGAGGAGAAATCAATACGACGTTTAGCGCAGATTCGTAACCGTGAATGCGACTTAGGTGCATCACAAGAGTCCTGAAACTAAGATTAAAAACAGTGGACAAAGATTGGTGAGAGTGAACCGAAGACGTTTTCTCGGCAGAAAAGATGATGACTATTGTTTTGGGGATTCTCAGAGTATTCTCCTTATAGATTATTTGGAAAAAGGGAGAACCACGACTGGGCCTTATTAAAAGACCGTATTAAACCGTTTAAAACAGGAATTGATTAATAACGGCCAAGATTGGCGCACAAAAAAGGCCGACCCAACAGCAGTCGCAATGGCAAAAGTGCATTACTTGGGATTTGAGTTCATTACCCATCCAACATACTCAAGGCTTAGCCAAGAGTGATTTTTTGCTACACCCCAACTTAAAATTTGGCTTGGTGAGCAGACATTTTAATCAGATGAGAAAGTGATTACTGCTGTAACCGTGTTTTTCGGAGAGTTTGAAATAACCTATTCGTCCAATGAAATGAATATAATGGAAACACTATGGGACAAATGCGTAGACCTAGATTCTTTGATTCATTTTCACCAAACTTATCCAACACCCATCGTTTTATTATTTTCAGCGAAAAACAGTATGTAGGATATAAGCGAATTGCATCTTCTCACTTTTTCTTGAATTCCAAAATCTCTCCTCGACAATCAACTTCACATTCTATTTTTAAAACCTTGAGACATTACATTCTAGATTGAATTTTACTATTTTTTATGTACTTTGATTAGGCTACAATGAGAAAATTAAAGTACACTGCACATTAAAAATCCGTATTCTCGCAATAAAACCAAAATATTATAGTTGGCATAAAACATCAACAAACGTTGTACTACTTAAATGTCTATCAACTTACTGAAATCGCTATATACTTTCTTACAATGCACTTTGACCATTACAGAGAAACTGACAGAGGAACTTACTTGTTTTACGTTCGTGATTTGCAATTTTTATTGTTGTTAAATAGAACTTCAATAGAACAAACAGAACGTCAGTGTTGACACAGTTGACGTCAAATGACAGCAAGGCTCCAAGGAAATATTTAAAACTTTCTATTCACCTGTTGCGTTATGAAAGAGCAACTTTTTTTAAAAATATTTTTGGTATGCAAAGAACTGCTGTGCAGTGCATTCGTATATTATTAACTAGGTTATTGTCATATTCGTGAAGACTATCTTTGTCAAAAAATAATTTATTGCAGTGTTATACGAGTTTTTTTTTTGTTTTCTTGAACAGTGTGCTTGCTACTATTTGTGCAGTTCTACCATTATACCTTTTTGTGCAGTTTTGTTCAGCAGGGTTTTTGCTGCTGCCAGCCACTAGTCAGATCAAAAGCTCGTTCTCCGGAAACACATTTTGAATCCGCTTCTGAACTGCATTCCTGGGTTATTTCTTTTTAGCACCACACTATGCAGCCAGTTCTACCAAGTAACACTAACACTGACACTCAAATTCGCCTCAGGGCATCTCCATAGCAATTCATTTACGCGGACAATTACATTTGTTCAGGGCGGAAATAATCAAAAGATTTAACCCGAGAGAGGTGGCGCGGGGTCTCTTGTGGCCCCACGTATCTTTGATTAGCTGCAGTTGCGTAATTTTCCGAGTGAGAAGCTTTACACTTCACACACCTTTCACCACGTTCTTTAGCTTTTGTCTGTAAGATTTTCAAAATTTTATATGTAACAATTCATTTATAAATGTTTGTGAAACCAATACAAACATCATACATTTCGTACTTTTTATAAGTTGTGTTGATTGGCTTTGAAGCATTTTCAATAAATTGTTTGTTTTTATGTGAGAAAATGAAACTTACTGAATTTTCTGATACCTTTGTCGTAGAAATATTCAGGCAAATGTAAATGGAGTCACTACATAAAATGAAAGATAAATAAATTTTTTTCCCTTTTATTTGTTTCAATTCCTCATTTTCATGTTTGTTTGTAATAGTGAATTAGGTTAATACGACCTTAAAAACGATTGATTATTATTAAAATAACTAATTTCGCACTTATTTCTTGCTAAGTATAATTTTTATAAAGAAATAACTTTATAAACGCGCCACCTCTAACGTAACTCCGGCAACTGCCACCTCTCCAGGGTTAATTTTGAAGGGCATTTTGTCCTCGACGTGAAAACATGTTCCACTGCGGATAATCATCCCTTCATAAATCTATTCATCGAGGCCGGGACGGAACGAGAAATTTGGAATTTTAAGGTTGAGTAATATCCCGGGGCGGGAAATGTGGGAAGGGGTAAAGGTATGAGAGGCAGGGGGAGAGGGGAAGGGACGGAAAGGGGGAGGGAAGGGGCGGGAAGGGCGGCAAGGGTGAGAAGGGTGGAATAGGAAAGGGCGAGGGGGAAGGAGTGGTGAAGAGGAGTGGGGAAGGGGAGTGAGGAAGAGGAGAGGGGAAGGGGAGTGGTGAAGGGTCGAGAGGGGAAGGGTCGAGAGGGGAAGGGGGTAAGGGCTGGGCCGGACAGCATACGAAGGGACATGACTGGGCAAGACGGGACTGAACAGTCCAGTTCAGGGAAAGGTAGGGGAGGTCAGGGAAGGGCGGGACACGGCAGGGTAGAGTAGGCCAGGTCACGACGAAGCGTGAAGGGGCAGGGCGGATTGGGGAATGGCTAGGCGAGGAAAGGCGTGGCGAGGCAAAGCATGGGGGCTTGGTGCTAGAAGGGGCGGGGTGGGACGGGTGGTCTGCCAGAGGCCTCGCTGCAGCGCCCCATAGTGGCGCCAGCAATGCCTGGCGAAACGAGGCGCCTTCCTCCTTCCCACGCGCCGCCGCTATCTCGCTGAGCATCCGTTCCGCTGCACTGGCGCTGACAGGCACGGAGGACCCCGTTCTTGACGGCTCTATTCCAGAGGAGGCACGCCGTTTGCGAGTGGGGAAATGAAGGTGAGACACGAGCTGTGTTCGCTGCCAAATCATGAGAGGCTACTTTCATGCGGGTAATGTGTGCTATGCTCGTTTCGGAGCTCAGGCAAAAGAGGAGGCTTACGCTTATATACTCGTATATTCCGCCTTTCTGGAAGGTTGCACAACGATGTTTCAGCGTTGTGTTTCTCAGAATGGACGACAGAAGGGGGTTTCTGAGGGTCATAAATAAGTCAATAAGAATAGGTTGACAGTATAGACGCTGGTACATGATGGTCTATGTGAAAAAAAAACATGCTTTAGGCGGTATTGAGAATAGCACCATGTTGTGCCCCCCTCCAAACACACGCTCACTTACAAAGATTCATCCACATGCGCCAACAGTACCCTAACAAATGGACCACGGACCGCGCGCGATCTTTCCTTCCTCTTCCTTGTCCTAGCACCTCCTCTTACATACACACGTACACTAACGGACACTACACTACCACACATGCCGGGAGACCGGTCGGGAGCTTGCAGCTTGACCCGGCTGGGGCGGTGCCTCGCTGGTGGGATATACCTGTTTGGGGGAATCCCCCGCTAGTCCACGGAAGGTCGGCGTCAGATCTCGCCATCCAGCGGGGAAAAGTTCATTGCCACCTCCCGAGAGAAAAAACAGGCACTACACTCACGGGACTAACGACTTAGTAGTTGACGCGCCCGGAAACACGAATCAATCAATCACATGTGCCAGCTCGTATTTATACCTCTTTAATTAAATCTATTCTTGCCAAACAATCCAAAATCAACTTCCCCACCAGATGAGCTGAGGTCAGAGCCAGCATTGTTGCTGACTCAGCAACGACTCTGAGTGATCTCAGGACTTGGAAACCGACGGAGGTGGATTTTCGACCCTATCTAAAGGAGAAAAACTGACGGAAAGTTACTCAAAAATATTGAAACAGTATTCGAAAGGGGCCTAAACCGTAATAACATGTGTAAGTGAATGAAACTGTTCAATTTGAAAAGAATGTGTTCGTGCATCACTCTGATAGACCAGTTGAAAATTAGTCAAGCGCTTTGTAAAATTGCGAAAATGAATTTATTCGCAAGTATAGGCGCGTCAATTTTTTTTCAAATTGCTACTTCGTGTAATATTGGTATTGGAATGGTGCATTCAATTGTCATGACGTGTTGCATCATCGCAAAACGTGTTCGAGATAGATTCCAATACAGTTGACTTAAGTCGATAAAGATACATTGATTCGCATTTGATCTGAATGCAACAACTTTTTGATGCGGAAGGAAATGGCATTCTAGAGCGCTCAATCACTTGTAGTTTTTTTAAATAATTTATTAATCCTTGTTCGGCCTGTTGTGCCTTTCATGGTTTTGAATCACACATACAATTTTTATACATAGTTAATAACATTCGGATTATTTTACATGTTTTTGAACTTACAATTAAATATTAACTAATTACCGAGGAGTGTCCAGGAAGGGTCCTCTAACTACTCGAATTTATTACTAATTTGTTGTTAACTGCTTTATTTTCTGCTATTTTATGGAGGTCGAAGTAAATCTTGAGAATGCCAACTTTTGATTCTTGGATATGGTTTTGAAGTTGAACCTAACTTAAATTTTTGGGTTGCAGGGCAGGATGGTAGGTTTGTGTAAAATCGGGTGGAAAGTCTGTCTATCCATTGTTTTACTGGGCATATAGCGAGTTCTTTTTGAATTTGCTCGTTGCGGATATACCAAGGTGCATTTACTGTCCAGCGTAGATACTTATTTTGAATTACTTGCAATTTGTTTAAATTACTATTTGCCGCACCTCCCCAAATTTGACAAGCGTAGGTTAGTGAAGGCCTTATTATATATATTTGAAAATGGATATTGACGTGTCGATGTTGATATTTGAGTTTTTATTAATTAGTGGGTACAGTTTTAACATTTTTATTAATGTTTTATTAGCTGTTATTTTTATGTGATCTTTCCAAGTTAGCCTTTTGTCAATGTGAAGTCCTAAATATTTTACTGAAGTTGTAGGGGAGAGCCATTGAATGTATGTGTTATTTAGAATTAATGGATTTATAGTATAGATTTTTTTAATGAGAATATTTTTGCTTTACATTTAGTTGGGTTGATTTTAATTTGTTTCGTCCTGATGTAAAGTTTCGATGTGTTGTAAATATTACGGTATCATCTGCAAATAACGCTATTTTTGAATACTTTAGTTGTGGAAGGTCTGAAATAAATATATTGAATAGGGTTGGTGACAGAGGCGATCCTTGAGGGACACTGGCCGTGATATCATTAGATTAGATTAGATCAGATTTAGATTTATTATTAATTCTGCAATTAAGTATTATTATTTGGTGGCAGAATATTTAAATTACAAGAGAGTAGTTAATTTAAAAAAAATAAGAATAGTAGTACATAATTTCACAGCGCAAACCTTACTCCAATTCATTTTACTCCACTTCACTTCACTGCACTGCACTTCACAACACTTAACTGTTATGCATTTCTTTCGCATTTGTTTTCCTCCACTACACAACACTGCACTGCACTGAACTGAACTACACGAATAGAAAATAATAATAATAATAATAATAATAATAATAATAATAATAATGACAATACTACAACTACCACTAATAATAACAATTAGACAAACTACTTAATAGGAAATTCTACTTATTTAACTGTAGAAACTTAACAATAATACAATGACCTAAAATATAGATAAATAGTTAGGAAACTAATTTATTTTCAAATTTTCTCAAGCTTTGAGGAAAGGGTTCAAAGATTGTCGCAGGTAAACTGTTCCAGTCTCTAATAATTCTGTTAGTGAATGAAAATTTCCCAACGTCCGTTTTCTGCATTCTTGTCTTAATTTTGTGCTCGTGATCCGCTCTACCAAAGTACGTAGGTTTTCCTATACGACGATTAATTTCACTCCAAGCAGGATAATTTTTGTATGCTTTGTGCATAGCACAGAGTCGCAACTTAATCCGCCTTTTTTCGAGTGACTCCCATGTACTTCTATTTTCTGAACCCCTGAAAATGAAATTTTGATGCTCTGCGCTGGAGCCTTTCTAGATTTCCTTGCTGCGATATTCTGTACGAGTCCCAGCATACCGCGCCATATGCTAACACGGGTCGCACTAGTGACATATAAGCTAATTCTTTACTTCTCACCGTACTTCTCTTTAGAATCCGCATAACGAAATGTAAAGATCTCCAGGCTTTCCCCACAACGAAATTTACTTGATTTTCCTAGCTCAATTAACTGTCTTATTGTATTCCTAAATATTTGCAAGATGTAACTGTAGGTATGACATTATTGTTCAATTTGTACACTGTTTCACTATAACATCGACCCCTACCAAACGTGATGGCTTTGCTCTTCGAACTCTTTATTTCCATGCCGTTTGTTTCTGCCCAGGAGTGTAATTTGTCTGTGTCTCGCTGCAAAATATCTACGACCTCCTGTGATTTGATAACCCGATAGATGATACAGTCATTGGCGAAGAGTTAACAGAGGACAGTACTAAATTGACTTGTACTTTGAAACTACGATTTATTAGAAAACTTTTTATTATTTGTTGTAAATATTGCGGGAATCCATATTGCCGTATTTTATATAGTAAACCTTGGTGCCATACTTTATCGAACGCTTTTTCTACGTCCAAAAATAGTGCTAATGTATGTTTAGATTTTTGGAAATTAGTAGCGATGAAATCGGTTAGTCTTAGAAGTTGATGTATTGTTGAATGGTTATTGCGGAAACCAAATTGTGACGCGGGTATAATATTGTTACTGTTTATGGATGTGTTGATTCTCTTTAGTATTAATTTTTCAAAGATTTTTGAAAGCGTTGGAAGTTGACTAATTGGTCGATAATTCTCTGTTTTCGAATGGTCTTTACTTGGTTTGCAATGGGTATTATCAGTGCCATTTTCCAAGATTGCGGGAAATAATTTCATCTGATGCAAGAATTGTATATTGCTGTTAAAGAACTGATTGCTTGTTTCGGAAGTTTTTTAATGATTATATTTGAAATTTTGTACAAAACCTGCGGATTTTTTGTTTTTTAAGTTTTTGATTAAGTATTGTGTTTCTGATGGGGAAATAAATTTCATTCTTTCTGGGCCTGTGCAATGGAGTTGCGAAAGCTCTGAATCAATTTTGTTTGTAAATGTAACATTACCGGTTACATTATTTGTGAAAGTGTCTTTAAAATGTTTAGCTAGGAGTTCAGCTTTTTCATTATCAGTAGTGGCAATTATGTTGTTTGATGTAAGTATTAAGTTTTGTGTTTTTTCTTAGTTATTATTTTTATTGCTGTCCAAAGCGATGCAAAATTTGGTATAGTAGTATAGTAGAAGTATACTTATCGAATTGAGTGAATCTGTAACGTTCTAATTTATCTTTAACTTTTTTAGTAAGAGAATTCAATATAGTTTTAGTCGAGGAACTTCGGCTTATTTGCGACTGTCTGCGTATTTTATGTTTATAGGCAATTAGGTTTATTATGTCGTTTGGTAATGGAATTATTTTTATTTTGTTCGGATGGCTTTGTCTGATGGTTGACAATTTTAGAGCATTTTTATGTTGTTTCCGAAAGTTTCTACAGACTGATCAATGTCATTTAAGTATCAGAGACAGACAGTGACAGACTCATCAATGTCATTTGTGGTATTTAAGTTTTTAGGACACTTATCTAGTAGAATTATTTGTTTCTTAAATAAGCTCCAATGTATTTTACGCATTTTTTAGCGGATTGTAAGAAGTAATTGTTGGTGTTGTTTGGTTAAATAGTATTAATATTGGGTTATGAACCGAATTTAATGCTGGTATTGCGTGCTGATATATAGACCAGTTTACATTTTGCGTTAATACTATGTCAAATATATCTGGTTTAATGTTGTTATTATACGGATAGTGAGTAGGTTGTGTGGGCGCACATATTATCCAATTATTTTTAATGGCAACTTCGAATAATATTTTTATTTTCCCGTATACGTACGTATACACGGAGTGATATACGTAGTATAGGGAAAGTTATGTAATGCTGCGCGAAAAAATGGCCAATTTTCGGCGGAAAAAAATTAATTGCCGGGCCGTGAAAACGAATAAGTGGATAAAACCAGTTGCTAAATTAAGAAAAAAAATCCCCTAACACGTGGTGTGGTCAAAATCCATGATTTGTTGCTTCTTTATACTTAAAAATCGATTGACGGCATTCCGTCCGTCTGTCCGTCTGTGATCAACGCTAGCGCCTAAACCGTTCGGTCGATTTTCTTCAAAATTGATATTCCCCAGTCGATCTGATTCTAGTCAAAGCTTTGTGATTTTGAAAAAGATTCTTTAAAATTTGGGGGTACTTTATATGAAGCACCCCGGGGATTTTCAACATTTTCTCAAAAACGGCTCCAAATTTTTTCTTTAAATTTCTTGTATGAATAGAGGAAAATACACTTTTTAACATGGCATAGGTCCGATTTTCACGTACAGCTCTGAATTTTCGAAAATTGTGAAAGTTTGAATTTTTTTCGGCGTCTTTCTCCAACTACAAAATTGAAGATAGAGATTTTTTCTTCAAATAAAATTTGTTCTGCATATTGAGTTCTTTAATAAAGGTCATGTAAATGTTTTTCACAATTTGGCTAGTTTTCGTGCAATATTGCGTGCAATATGTGCAATTTTAAAAAATTACAAAAACAAAATTTTCTCAAAAACGGCTCCAAATTTTTTCTTTAAACTTTTGGTAGGGATAGTGGTAAATGTACTCTATCAATGACATAAAAGCCATTTTGGTCTATTGGTTGGTTTTTTTCAAAAATTACAAAAATGTAAATTTTTTTACTTGTCTCTCACGTCGTTAATATTTACATTATCGGCGATTTTTTTACATTATTATATTTACGAGTATATATGCTTTAAATAATGTCAAGTAAAGTTTCTCGAAAACACTACCGTTTTCTGTGAAAAATAGCGCAAATTTCGGCATTTTCAGAAATGCTCAAACGTCATTTTCTCGTATATGGCTGCAATTTTTTTCTTGAAACTTTTGTAACGGATAGTGCTAATTACACTCATTAGTATAGCGTGAAGTTTATTTTGAGTTTTTTTTTTGTTTTTTTAAAAAATTATATAAATGTAAATTTTTTGAAAGATCTCTCACATCTTTAATATGCACATTATCCGCAATTTGTAAAGATGATTATATTTGTGAGTGTAAGTGCTTCAATTAACTTCAAATAAAGTATTTTGAAAACTCAAAAATTTTCTGTGAAAATGAGCTTCAAATTTCGCATTTTTAGTAGTGCTAAAACACCATTTTCTCTTAAACGGCACATAATTTTTAAAAGAAAATTGCCATTTACGGCTAGGTTTTTGTGTTCTTTAATATTCTAAAATTAATGTTTCTGTTCTACCAATAGGAAACCGAAAAATTAAGGAAAATGACAAAAAAATGTACTTTTGGCGATGACAGATGGTAGCTGGCAAGAAAGAGTATGTGGCTATTCCGAATATTGACAAATAAATAAATAAAATAAATACGGTCATGCTTAATTTTTTCAAAATACGAGTAGTTTATCTTTAATTTTGTGACAAACGTAATAGGCCGCTGTAAATTTACTGCGCTTCGGACAGCTGGATGCGTCGTAAATTAGAATGTGCAATTTTGTATATTATTTCTTTCTTCTTTTCTTACATTCGAACTTTGTTATAGACTTACACATTAATATTTTAGAAATTGTTTATTTTGAAATATTTGAAATAAGTAAAAAGAATTAATAGCTCTCAGAATAGCGACAATGCAGGGTCTGCAACAATGAAATTCACTTTGCGCTCGCGAATATCTGTGAATTAGTGTCATTGTTGTGACCTAATGGAGCTGTATGAAAAGGAGTTATAATTGTCTAATTTATGTTGATATTTGCAGGCAAATATTTAGTTTTGCACCAAATGCTGTACCATTTCTAGTGAGTAGAGAATTTGTTGCATGGTTTTAAAATACTCTTCCCTAATCATGGCCCAATGGAAGGCATTTCTATATTTCCAGGGTATCAGGCTTCTTTTTCCAATACAGGGTTACAAAACTTTTGCATTCTATTTTTGTGAAGTTGTAGAATTCACATAGTTCTGACAACACTGCAATGGAAATAGTGAGTTCCAAGCGAAGATGTTAGTAACGCATAAAGTGCAATATTACAGTACTACTTAGCTGTTTCCTCTAATACGGGAAAGTAAGTGCTGTTGTAGCACCACTAGTTCCTTGAGTAGTTGTGGTGTGACTGCCCCATGCTTGGTTTTTGGCATTGAGATCTCCTAATAGTACTATTTTATTATTATTATTTCTGAATATAGTTTCCATATTATCTATTGGCTGTTTTTTATATGGCGGTTTGTATGCTGTTATTAATGTAATGTTACCTACTGAAAGAGAGATGGACATTGCTACCATTTCTAGTTTATTATTTTGTGGGATTATTACAGGGTTATGTTTTATTTTGCGTTTAATTATGATAGCTACACCACCACCTGTGTGGATCGCATTTCTGTCTTTTCTATATATTTTGTAACCTGGAATGTTAATTTTATTACTATTATTGAGGTGAGTTTCAGTTAGACAGGCAATATCTACTTTCTGGTCGTGGAGAAAATGTTTAAATTTGTAGAATTGCCTTTGAAGGACGTTGGCATTCCAATTCAGGAGTTTTAGATCGGCGTTATAGTCCATGGTTAATAATTGTTGGCAGAATTTGTTGTAGTCATTGTTGTATTTGAGGGAATAGAGCATTCATTATTTGAGCTGTTAATATTGGGATTAATGAATTTAAGTTTGCTGGCAGTTGAGTGACTGGAGCATAATTATTCGTAAGGTTGTTACGTAATTCTGGAGATACTATTGGAAGGTTTGGGAATTCACTCATATTATTAAAATTGGGAGGCAACCTTGTGTTTTGATTGGAATTTATAATCCGAGTATGTTGGTTAGTAGGTAGATTTGGCCTTTGGTACCCTCTAAGATTGGTTTGAGAATTTGGAGAAAAATTATTGTTGCCCATTTTAGTTTTGAATATTTTACAACCTCTGTAATTAGCAGTATGATTTTGAAAGCAGTTACAACATATAGGTGGAAAACCTTTAGGCTTTGGACATTTTGAATAATGATGTTTATCTAAACATCGGACACACCGTGATTCTAATTTACAATTTGCTTGCGTGTGGTTTATGTTTTGACAATTTTTACATTTAACAGGTACGTTTGATTTGTTTTTAAATTTCACTTTGATAACACTATTGAATAGTTGATTCAGGTGCACTATTTCACGTCCCTGATCATTATCTAACAATTCGATTGCACATATTTCTAATTGTTCCCTTTTTTGTTGGATAATCTGTAAACTGAGATAACTGGATAGATTTTTTCTAATTCTAATCTTATGTCTTCGTTTGAATATGCTGTAGGGATGTTGTATATTGTAGCAGAAATAATTTTCTTTGTTCGTTCGCGGTAAGTGAAATATTGAATTTCTTTCTCGTCACAGTATTTACGGAATTTTCTGAAGTCATCTATTGTTGTAAACAGTATCGCAATATGACTTTGTTTTACTTTTGAAGTTAAGTCATTTGAAACTAGTTTTTGAATTTCTGCAATTGAAGAGGTAAAATTTGGCACATTTTCTGCAATTTTAATTATGTTTATTGGGGGAATTTTGGGTAAGACTAAGTTTGGATCTGGCACATTTCCTAGAGGATCGTACCTGTTTTGCGTCGTAACGTTGTAGATTGTCTGTTCTGGTTGATCTTCTGGTGCATCCAACCCACGTTTTCTTTTATTTGTGGCACTTTCTTGCACTTCTTTTGTAACCTCTTGCGTATTCGGCGCACTCGGTAGTTGAAGGTTAACACACGTTGCTTCATTCATTGGTTGCAATGGATTAAGATGTTCGCGTTGCTGGAGTTGATAAAGTAACATTTGGTTTTGCTGTAATTGTTCCTGTAGTTGATTTTGCGTTACTTCATGTTGTAGCAGTTGCTGGTATTGTTGGTGAATTTTTCTATGGGTCTATGTTCATTTCTTTTGCATCTTCGTGGTTTAGTATTTGCACCTGGTAATATGTCCCCCTAGGGGGACATCGCCGTTTAACATGTGGTTCACTTTACTAGTAATTTTAAATGTACTGTAACTAGAAATCTGAACAAAGACGTTTCGAGGTACACTTTCGCCACCTTCGACCTGGGACCGTCTGCCCCGGCCCTTATCTTGGCACTCTGCGATAAGCACTAGCTACCCTCGGAGCGGCAGGCACGTCTACTCGCGGTCGCTGCCAAGACTGAACTGAGGACATATTGAATCACTTGTAATGAAAAGTGAATTCATCACTTCAAGTCAGACATGAAACAAGAAACTCTTGTTGAAACATCCGAATTCACCTACCAAAAATGTTCAAAACTCACCCGTCAGCCGGTAAAGTGATGTTCACGATCTCCTGAAACACGCAAGGACAAATTGTTTATGAATAGTTTGCAAGACCAAAGTACTTTAAACAGTGAATATTATTCTAACATGTTGGAACAATGAGACCTGCAATAAGGTAAAAACGTCGAAGCCCTCTGTCTTCCTCGACCCCAGCCCGCTCGAAGACCGAGAGAAATGACGGAGGTACCACCACATCTTTTCCACAGCCCAGACTTCGCTCCCTTACGATTTTCACTTGTTCGTTTTTTTTTATGCGGCCAGACGTTCGAGGACAACGAAGCGGTCAAACAAGCGTTTCACGAATGGTTGTTACAGAACGATCGAGTTTTCTATCGCAATAAGGAAACTCCCAGAACGGTGAGTCAGGTATATAAATGGGGAATGATGAGCTGGACGTTGTGGTTAAAGACATGTAAGTTCTAGTATTATTGAATAAATCGTTTCTTCTCTACATCAATTTGGCTCGTTAATTATTATTGCAATTTTACCATAAACATAACCATAAGCATACTACAATCGTTTTCAGGAATATATTCTAGGCGCTTTAAAAACAAATTTGCAATTTTTGAAAATTTATATGTTTTCAAGAAAATTGTACAAGTTCAAGAAGAAATTAAAAAGAAAAGTTTAGCAGATCTGAGAAATTTTTTTTTACTAATTTTTGAACGTTCTCGATCAAAATTACCCTCAAACTATTTTTTAATGTACATGTGTTATTTAAAGATCTAATTAAAAGGAACAGATTTCATTAAGAACAAATTTTTTATCTTGAAAATTGTAGTTGTAGGATCGCAGGAAAAATATTCAAAAATACATGGATAACGATGAAAAGCTGGCCTGGGCCATGTATATGAGTACACATTTCACCCCACTCTGCCCAGAATTTTAAAGAAGAATATTGGAGTCTTTTTATTTAAAAAATTGAAAATATACCCGGGGATACGAAATGTACACCAAAATTAAAGATTCTTTGAAACTGGCAACGGCAAAAATATTATTAATATTTGAAATCTTTGAAAGTTGAGAGAATTAAACGAAAATGAAGCCAGCAGCATTTTTACAAGCATTCTTGGTTCCAACTGAGAAAAAGAAAACTCAGAAAACGTTTGGAGCATTTTTGAGAATATTTTGAAAACAAGCAGTGGAGTACATACAAATTACATTCAGAAATCTAAATATCCGCTTTAGATTCAAGAGACCACGAGGTCGGCAAGATCGATCAGAGTGAAATCCTCAAAACGATTTAGCACGGTGATTCACAGACAGACATTTCCCCATAAACAGTAACAAGGGCTCAGCAAACGCGGATTCTGACTGCACAACGCGTTAGTGGATTAACAGCATCCAGTACATTCGAAGACAGTAAACCTCACTGGAAAAGGAATGCAAGACAGATGGAAAACCAGCTGGAAAAATTTAAGATCCAGTGCCCTTCATAAACAATTAAACAATTTCTACAATCTACTATACTAGCGATGTTTTATTTATTTTACTTATTTATTTGTCAAAAACAGTAAAAACTGTATATGACGTGTGGGAAAGATTTATCTGCGCACATTTTCTTGAGGGCCAGAGAAAAAAGGGAAACTGGACAAAAACCTGATCGAGATAGGGGTCATTGACCCGGAAGCTGAAGTACATTACTTGTTACAGGCGTATCAATTATTTTTTTAAATGTGTACAATGCAAACGTAAACTAATTCATTATATATCTTTGTTCTGTTACATTAAACATTATTTTTCTTTTTCACGATCAGTATAGTCTCTAATTGTACAGAAACAGTTTTGCAGCAGAAAAGATTTTACTTTAAACTTAAATTTGTGTACCGACTTTAATTGTTTTATGTCATCTGGCAATGCGTTGTAAAGTAACGTACATGTATTGTATGTTGATTTCTTGTACTGAGCTGTTGATACTGACACTTGATGCACGTGATTTCTACGGCGTGTGTTGTAATTATATATATCAATATTGCATGAAAATATGTTCCCTCCGTTAAGTAGGTCATTTTTGACAAATATTAGATTCGTAAATAAATACACAAGGCAATGGTAAGAACCCCAGCTCAATGAAAAGAGGCTTGCAGGGATCACGTGGAAGGCATTTTTTCATTATTCGAATAATTTTCTTTTGCAATCTGAAGGTCTGAATACTACAGGATGAGCTTCCCCAGAATATTATGCCATATGTCAGGCGGGAATGTACATTTGCAAAATAAACGCAACGAGCTGCATGAAGGCTGACAGAATTTGAAAGAATTCTGAATGCGTAACATAATGAACTTAATTTAGTATTTAATTCCATTATATGTACATTCCATTTGAGGTTTGATTGAATTGAAAGACCTAAAAATTTTGTTGCCTCAACATCAGCTAATTGCATATTGTTCATTTTCAATGGAACATGCGATTTCCGATTTGAAAATTTTTGATGCAAAAATGCATTGAAACAGTTTTTCTTTCGTTAACAATTAATTTGTTATCACGAAACCAATTTGAAACTTCTGAAATAGTACTATTTACTGCTTCTTTTTTGCAAAGGACATTCGTGTCTTCAGCAAACAGAACCGTTCTTCCATTTTTAATAGACGAGGGCATATCGTTTACATATAACAGAAAGAGAATAGGGCCTAAGATCGAACGTTGAGAGACCCCATGCTCAATTGGCAAAGAATTGGACACATAAGTATTGAAACGAATTGTTATCACTAATGTGATAACAATGCATTCTGGTGCATATCGAACGTTTGAACTGCGCGGCAGCGGCCGGCATAACGACGGAGTCGGGTGCCGGAGTCGGTTCTGTGCGAAGAACCGGAGGCCACGAATCACGTGCGGAAGGAAGAATGTGAACAGTGGCGGAGAGAGATTCATGGAGTGCAGACGTGCGGGGTAATATGGACTATCTACCGGAGAGAACAATGAACGTGAGCGTTATTCAATAGAACTGGAAAGGCGTTGTGATAAAGAAAGTGTGTGACGAAAAGTGGAAGCGTTAGTTGAGAAGTGAGACGAGACAAAACGGGTACAAGAGAGTGGTGAAGTATCACAAGCGGTGAATGGTCAACACGTGGAGTGGGCAGAACAGTGTAGAGGAATGGAACAATGTATACAAGTATTCGACGTCATTAAGTGCAATTAAGGTGAACAGTCGATGACAATTACAATAAAAGCTGGAAACTGTGATGTAAGAGAACGAGAAAACAGTGTTTCATAATACAAGTGGGCGAGTCGTGTGAAGCTGCAATGCAACTCGAGTATAAGGAAATCACTATTCATCCAAACGACATCGCTACTGAGGAAAGCGAGTCAATGAAAAGTGAGTTGGGAGGACTACGTACTGATGCAGTCGAAACGTCCTGGTAACGTTTCGAAGTATACCACAGCGGCCACGAGTGAGGTGGGAAGCGACCGACGGCGGCGAAGCGTCCCCCGCCCTTCCGAGCACGGCCGAAGGAAGCGGACATACCCGAAGGGCGAGGTGGCGCGACAAGACACGTAGGAAGACAACGCATAGAGCAAGTGACAGGAGCGGCGAAGGCAAGTGGCACCGCGGGACTCCCCACCCCGCGCTGGCATCCTGCGGCACGAAGAGGCCCGAGCGCGGACGGTGCGGCGCGAGACGTCGGCCCGACGGCGGAAGGGCGAACTTGAAACGGTGTGATTCAGACTGGAGTATCGTGAGTAAAAGCGGCCGGAAGGTTGGGAGGGAAAGTAATTAGCCAGTAGATAACGGTGATCTTGAGTTGAGGCCCCCAAATGTTGAAATCATAATAAAGGAGAGAAACCCCAGGATAACGGAGAAATTGTAAATGGGATGTAATTAAACACAGGGAAAGAACAGAGTAAATGCACCTGTGAGCACCAAGGGCAACCAATTTTGTATGGTGATTATTTATGTAATAAAAAGTTCTTGTTACCCATAAGTTTCCATTGTGCACGTGATTGGATCCGGAGCCCATTCCCGGGTAAGAATCCCTGTCCCTTTTTTTATCATAAATCTTGTGCAGAGTCAATCCACGACTCATTGCAGTATGTAATGTCCTTTCGTGCCACTATGGTATTTCTACTCTTTGAGTCCGATGTTTAAGGCACGAAGTTATCCAATCTAGGGCAATACCACGAATTCCACACGAAGATAATTTTGACAGGAAGATGTTATGGTCAATAACGTCAAAAGCTTTTGAGAGATCTAAGAATATTCCAATGGGTACTTTATTTTGGTCTATTGATGAAGCAACATCGTTGAGAAAAGAAATAATGACAGTTTCTGTAGATTTTGATTTTCTAAAACTGTGTTGTGAGTCTGAAAACGCTTTGTTTTTCCTGAGAAAAGTTTCCATTCGTAAGTAGAAAAGCCTCTCTAATATATTTGAGAAAACTGACAAAAGAGGAATTAGCCGGTAATTTTGAATATCATTTTTGTTCCCTTTTTTAAAAAGTGGCTTAATTTTTGCTGTTTTGAAAATATCTGGAAATATTCCTGTACATAAAGAAGCATTGAAAATGTGAGTTAACGGATGTATAAAGGCAGGTGAATAAGTTTTCAATAAACAATCCGGAAATTCATCTAAACCAGATGAATATTTATTTTTTAGTTTACTGACTATTCTGAAGATTTTGTCGAAAGACGTTTCGGAAATAAACATCGTAACAGAAATTTTTTGGGAAGTTTAGATGTTGAATTTTGTGGTTTTAGTCCCTTCGTGAGATTAGACGCAATTATAGAAAAGTGTTTGTTGAAGAGATTGGCAACTTTTTCCGGATTACTCGTTTCTCTTTCATTATCCTTTAAAATAGCATTCTCTACAAGGTATCCAGATGATGTGGTTGTATTTTTTACGATATCCCACATTGCTTTAGTTTTGTTACTAGCGCTCAAAATGTCCTGACTATTTTTCATTATTTTTGCCTGAACTATTACTTTTCTTAAATTATTTTGTATTCTCGGAAGTATATATGGAAACCGGGTGATACGTTATGATGTTTGGAAATAAAGTAAAACATACGTTTGTTTTTACACGATGTTCTAATTCCTTCTGTGATCCAAGTATTACTTTTGCTTGAAATGTTTCATTTTCACTTTTTAAGAGGAAAGCACGCGTTAAAATGAATTGAAAGCTTGGAGAAAAATAAATTATATTTTTCATTTGTGACAACAGCGTTATAAACTGCGTCCCATGATTCCTTCATCAAGTAGTCCGTAAATAACTTATATTAACTTTAGTGAATGGTCTGCACATGCGTGTGTTATTTATTGTGTCAGTGTTTATGTTCTTAGTAATTGTAAGAATTTGTGCATCGTGGTCACTGTAACCTAGATTATTCGTTATTATTTCATATGTAGTTGTGGTTTTGTTAATTATAATTTGATCTAATGCTCTTTGTGATTTAAGCGTATTCCGTGTAGGTACATTCACTGTAATATCTAAATTAAAAGAATGAAGTAAATTGAGAAACTGCTCTTTTTAGTGGGATTCGCCCAGAAAATCAATATTGAAATCTCCATGGATTTAAAAGATAGTTTACTAATTTTGTTCAGAATTATCTCTAGATTTTGCAAGAAAGTGAAATAATCTGAAGCTCGCTTTTTTGGAGGTCTGTAAATGCAAAGTAAGATAATTTTGAGCTTAGTAAGTTGTACTACTATGTTTACAGCTCTATGTTGGCCGTTTATTGCATCTAAGGCGCCATTTTGTTTTGTCATGCCAAGAGTGTTGTAACATATCTCTTCTTTCCATTGCCACTGTTACACCATCCTTCCATTTCACTCTTGGCCGTCCTCTTTTTCTCCGTCTTGCTGGTGTCCAGTTATAAACCTTTTTGGGCAGTCTTTCTGAATCCATAATTTGCAAGTGGCCGTACCATAACATTATTTTCTCTTCAACGTCAGTTAAACATCCTTCTATATTTAATCGCCTTTTTAAAGTCTCTGTTTTTACATGATCAAGCAGCGTGACTCCACAGCATCTTCAAACAGCTGGATTTTTGTTTTAGTTCTAATGTCCTTACTCCAAAGTAGTGGGTTTAATTTGCTGATTATCTGTCGACCTTTCCCGATTTTTGATAAAATATCGGCTTGATCCGTACCTTCTTCATTCAGAATTACTCCTAAATACTTAAAATCTTTCACATTTTTTATCTTAGAAACCTCTAGAATTAAATCTTCCTGTACATCACCAACTTCCAAATAATGTGTCTTCTCCATGTTAATTTCCAATCCCCATTTTTCGTATTCCTCTACAAGTTTTCTCATAATGTAGGAAGCATCATTTACATATTCTGCAAGAACCATTTGATCGTCAGCAAACAATAAAGTATGTATATTTTCTTCCCCTATCCGAATTCCCATTTTAGTGCACTTTTTTGTCCATTTTCTCAAGGCTGATGAAATGTATATTTTGAAGAGTATTGGGGATAAACAGCACCCTTGTCTTAATCCCTTGTTAGTCATAAAAGACCCTGATAAACCTGCGAAAGTTTTAACCTGGCTGCTATTTCCTTCATAGAATCTCTTTACAGCATTTGTGTACTGCCCATGGATGTTGTTCTCTTTCATTGATTCCCACAACTTTTCCACTGGTAAACTATCGTACGCTTTTCTTAGGTCTACAAAAACCAGATGTAATGGGCATTCGTAGGCTATGGACTTTTCCATCAGCTGTTTCAGGCAAAAGAGATTATCTATGCAGGATCGACCAGATCTAAATCCACTCTGTTCTTCAAGTTCCATCATATCCCTTTCAATGCGACCTCTCAGAACCCGTTCATACAGCCTTCCTCTTGATGACTCAAGCCCCTGTAATTGGCGCAAACAGCTTTGTTTCCTTATTCATAAAGTGATGTAATATATGCGCTTTTCCAATCTTTTGGTACGGCTTCTCCTTTCAGGCATTTACTAAATATTTCTGCCAAATATTCTAAGGTAACATCAGGGGCGTGTTTCAACAATTCAACAGGAACACCTCCAGGACCGGGAGCTTTGTTGTTCTTCATAGCCATTAGCTCTTTTCTTATTTCGTGCACAGTTATATCTTCGCATGAATTGTTTACACACTGTAAGGAATAATCTATACATTTAAAATCAGTCCGTGTTTCTATTAAAAGAGTTTCATAATATTTTTTCCATTGCTCTTCAGTTATCGGGGAATATGTCACTTTCTCTACATTATCTTTTTTACATTGTTTTCCAAGCTGCCCTTGATTTTGAACCACCAACTAATCGATCTATTTCACAGCATTTCTTTTCCCAAAATACATCTTTTAATTTGGCCACTTCTTTTTAAAGACCTTAACAGTATTTCCTGTAGATATTTCTATCTAATGGATCCTTATAATTCAGCCGTCTTTCATACACCTGTTTCTTTTCCTTAAGGAGATCTTTAATTTCATCCTTCCATCAGTATTTCTTCATTCTAAATCTACATTTCTTTTTCTCCCCAATTGACTCCTTAGCGGCTTGACGTAAGGATTCCTTCAGAAAATTGTACATTTCTTCTGTGGACCCTTCAACTTTGCTTTCCATCTTTGGTGCCAATCTTAACTTGTAAAGGAATATGCTGGACTCATTTTCAAAACTGTCAAGTTCATAACCTTGTATCATGTAGGGACTGGATTTCTACAATCTCAAAAGTAAAAAGCACCCCAACAGAAAAGAACATGTAGCTATTACAAGTATTACAACTGAATACTGTTAACTAGGCCCCCTATACTTAATACAAAGAAATCCAGTCCCTACATGAGACTACTGTAATTTTCCTATTAATATGAGTATATGTAATATCAATGTCCGATGTCCATATACAATGTCTAGACAAAAATACCTACAGAATCTGCACCAGGAGTCAGTTCTTACTTCTATTACCAAGATAGTGTGGTTCAATTCCGTTAAGCTACAAAAATATTTTTTAAAATTTAAGTCAAAAGCATATTAACAATGTAAACTGTATTTGAAGTACGGTATATTATTATACGTTGTGGCCTACTGAAGTATGGGTGTTTTCAGGGTGTAGAATGTATAAATTGTATTCAATCTGATGGTTTGTATTTATTTATTTAGTACATAGAACAATTGTTAAACCAAATATACAAGTTTTCAGTCGCTAATGAGCTCAGCTATCGATGCTGCTATAAGTAAGTAAAAAAACGCTTTAGTGTATGTAATTTACTTCCCATAGGAAGAATTATTAACTTTTTTGGTAGAATACAACATATTCTGCCGAAAATAGGCGTTTTCAACGTAAATGGTACGCGCGAAACTAATAAACAATGACTGTGCGCGCACGTTTTCCTGATTTTCCAGTGCCATAATCCTTGCTGAGCATGGCGTAGCACGGCCCGATAGAAATACGAGTTCCACTCTGAACATCACGACTCAATTTGCAGTGCTGCCCATCTTCGTCCTTTGCAAAGCGGACTACTTAGTTTTTGGTCTCTTTCTATTGATCTATGGGTACCATGTCCTTTCTTGTTATCCAATTATCTCTACAAATGTTAATTAATTCTTCGATTTTTTCTCACCGCTATCTAATCCAAGACACCATTACGCTGAGTTTTCTCTCGAAGTTGACAGCACTGCCGTGACGTAAACCGAACCCGCCTCTCCCCTCACCCCCGCTCTGAAGGATCAAGAAAAAGTGCGCGATTAGTACATAACTGAGATGTTGTTTACGTGGTTTTTATATTTATATGACGAACTATAAACATGTTGACGTATAGTCAAGTTGTAGGCTTTCGCGGCTAGAATTGAGATCTTGTCTGACCGGGTGACGCCGCGTACAAGGCTGTGTATCCTTGTGTAGTACAAGGCTACACACCCTTGTATGCGGCGTCACCCAGACAGCCAAGATATCACGTAGAGAGTATGCTCCATGATTTGAGAATGAGTTGATTGAAAATATTTAGTATACTGAAGGTTTAAGTATTTCAAAGGGAAATAAAATGTAGATACATTACGAATACTATACGAAGAAATTTATATTAATAATAATAATTTGTATTTTCTGTTTTATTATTAATTATAATAATAATTATAATAGAACAAGCAGATGACAACTACCCTCAACCACAAGTAACAGTAAGTAACGCCTGCCTCAGGAGTCATCGATAAAGAGTTAGAAACATGGAAACACAAGGCACTCCACGGTAGATGTCACATCGAAATGACCAAATGTCGATGTCTCAATGTCATTGAAGTGACTAACAGTGGGATATTTATACCCTGAGACAGAGCGGTTCTTGATATCAATACAGGATCAAGTTATTGCAAGAAATTACTCAAAATACATCATTAAAGATCCCACAGTGCCTACTAATGCATGTCGAGCCTGCGGCCAAGACCATGAAATCATCCAACACAGTACCTCAGGATGCAGTAAGCTAGCACCAACAGATTACAAAGACATGGCATAGTAGTGCGAATAATACACGCCAAATTGGCAAAGAAATGTGTCATTACTGTGGATTTTGATACACCGACCCAGACGATGAACCAACATGCGTACGAATAGAAGCAACCACATCCCGACAGACAAAAATATTTAGAATGCATTGAAAAAATCAAACTTCGATTATAAAGAACTTTTGCAAGGAATTAAAAAAAAGTTAATGAACATTTCGGAAAGAAAATCAGAATAGTATTGGAAGTTTATATTATCATTTCTTTTAAATTGTCAAGAGAAGAAATATTTCACATGATTATATGGAAAAGATGCGTATCTATTCATGACAGAAATTCTGGTTATTTAATCATCGGAAGCAGTCACACTGCTCCGCTTCTTTATTTTTCTTGTTGATGCTCAATTTCGTAGTCTGCATATCCATGAGTTATCAGAATCAGATGGTTGCGGGAACAGTCACTTTTGGCCAGAAAGACAAAAGCAATCTTTCCCGTTTGGCCGCGATACAACACAACGCGCGGTCCCAATACTGAACTATTCCTCAGGACACCGCACTGGACCTGTCGAGAGAATGGATTTAAAATATTTGCTATACTAAAAGTTTAAGCATTTCAACGAAAAATAAAATGTAGATAAACTACGAATACAACATATATACAAAGGAATTCATATTTGTGATAATATTATGTTATAGAACAACGTTACTAATGCGGCGATAATTGTGGCTTTAAACAGTTACACTACAAGTCGTAATACGTAGTTCTTTTGGGCGGTCACAGTATACATTCATTTACATTAGTGAACTACGAGATTTCAGCACACCATCATAGATAAAAGTATTGAGTTTCAAAACTCTTCGCACACTGAAAAACAAACCAACAAGGACATGCTTACAAATTCAGTATTCCAAGCAGTGCTCTGACATTTCTGAGAAGAGCATTAGTAAGCGGATTAAGTTTTCAAAAAAAGTATTTATCAGAATTGTTATGAGAATTGTATGTATTCGTGGTATGCTGGTGAGGAAATACGAATTTGCAAATATATCATATTTTCTCAGCATGGATCTTTGTAGAGCTTTTTGAGAAAACGTTAAATAATTTATTGGTTCAGTAACACTCATACGAATATATTATTACTGTCATTCTTCTTTTTCTTATTTTTCTTTTTCTTCTTCTTCTTCTTCTTCTTCTTCTTCTTATTATTATTATTATTATTATTGCTATAGCCTCTTCGAAATGCTACACATTTGGATGTAGTAGCACGTTGAAGTCACACGTTTGGTTCTAAGAGTAGTTTCGATTGAAATTACAGCGTGGGTGGGACGGCTAGAAGGTGCATGGGTGCTTTCATGTGTATGAAAGTATGTGTATATGTGTACAAGGGTGCGAGCGCGTGCGTGTGCTCCGGAAGTAGGTGCCTGAGCAGAGCAAGCTAGCACTTTAGATCGCATGCACAAACTCGTACTGCAATGAAGGGTGACTTGCAAAAAGGTCCCTCTTCTCTACGTGCATGTGTATTTATTCTAATTATACACCTGGAAATTGGGTCAATTAGTCATGGGCTCCTCATGACTCTTGAGAAAAGAGGTGAAGATTACAGTACTTTATCGTACTATATCAGTCATTCACGCAAACGTTGGATGAGAGGAAAATACAAATTGTTTCCAAGGAATGTACGGGTAACACGAACCACGTAAGTGGCCCATTAATTCATCACCATAAATCCACTTAAATCATCAATTGTAGAATACTGTGCAATCCAAATATGTGCTTTGGAATCTCAACTTAAATATTCCATATTTATTTCATGTACACTTCAGGCAAGATATTGGAGCTTGCATAAATTTTGATACATCTGAAGAGGAAACTTCCTTTGTGAAGAGGAAACTGAAACACTAAAGGGGTACATCGTTCTCTGGAACAGCGGTAAAAGCCACGAAAATGCAGGTCACAACTAAACGCAGGTGTGAAATTTCTTATAGAAAAAATGCACAACTCACAAATTAACAAAAATAAGTTAAAACGAAGACGTAAAATGCAATTTCATGACAGTGATAATATCTAAGAAAATAAACTGAATTCATAAAATTTAATTTCCAAGATTATATCTCACATCCTTGTTGAAGAAAAACAAAGTTACATTATGCTGCAGAATATCTTTATTACATTCTGAAAGTTTCGTATCATGAAACTATTGGGCGACCGAAAAATAGAGGAAAGGGAAAAATGTACAAGTTTTTATAAAACAATTTCGTAGAAATTTAATATAAAAGAACCTGTATCTCAATCTCTATCTTAACTGAGACAAGTAAATACTATAGTCTACATTTTTTTCTACTCTCAAGTTATTTTATTTTGAGAAAATTGTTCATGGATAAGAGTTTTAAAGCTAAAGAAACCTTAGATAAATATATTTTATCTACTTATGGCTTAAATCCCTGTGGAAGATTTCTAAGAAGTATTACAATGTACACTAACTCTCGGGAAAACTTTCCGCTGAAAAATCTTCGCAACGCCGCCGACGAACGTGGACACTCCGCGGTCCGGGGGAGGGACGCGGTGACGAATCGCTAGCAGGTGGAAATACAGTTGTCCGTGATTGGTGCAAAATCCCAAGGGGTGGAAAGAACGCTGTCTCAGGGGGAGGGGGACTAGTTATTTATTAATATATTATTAATTTGGTATTAATATATTTCACTATCGTCCACATTGTTTAAAAATCTGAAAAAATGTGTTACAGAATGTTACGAGACACATTGTAGGGACAAAACTGAGACAGTTTTTTCCTATTTGAACTTCGTGACAAAAGTGTTTGACAAAAGTACCTTCATAGTCAGTTATATTTCCCTGAATCTACAATTTTTTCAGCCTGTTACATGCAAGAGAAGCTGAGAAAAAAATAAAACATGAAAAACACTTTTCTCATTGTATCTCCACAACCAATTGCCCTATGAGGCTGATATTTTGGGAATGTACGGCATTTTTTATTCTCTTTCAAATGAGAATCGCGATTGTCAATTTGGTTTGGGGGCACTTTTCACCCCCTAACTCGGCGATGTCCTTTAAAATTTGAGTGGTGCCCTTTTTTTTCAACGAAATTATGGAAAGATTCCAAAAAATCCACATAACCGTGAGATTAATGGTACTAATAAGAAAATATAATAATAGTAACAGTTAATAGTAATAAGAAAACCGTAAGTTTTGCAAATAAGATTCAAACATTCCAAAAAAAGCTGGAAAGAAGATAATTGGCCATTAGCACAGTTATTAAAAACGCGCTACAAATTGCGTGATGAAAATCAACAGAAAATATTCTTCTTTGAAATTTAAATTAATTTTTTCATGAAACAGAATTCTTGTGCAAATAATTACCTCACATATGAAGCCCGGTTTTTTTCTACAACATGGAAATGGGATTCGTTAAATTGCTCTTAACTGGCAATGTAGAATCAAAAGCGATATAGCTCACAGACATGCTTTCTATATG